>JAASFL010000066.1:0-42132 GCA_023333735.1 Globisporangium takayamanum
CGTCGCCGGCCACGAAAGAGCTGTCGTTCGAGCAAACCGAGCAGATCTTCAAGCACAAGTCCACGGGCGAGCTCCTGCGCGCGTACGGCGTGTTCAAGGCGTCGCAGCTCACGTGGCTCGTCAAGCACAGCGAGCGCCTCGTGAAGATGTCGTACCAGTTCCCTGGCCCGGCGTTCACGAACAAGTTCCTGCGCACGAGCTTCTTTGGTCACTTCTGTGCTGGCGAGGACGCGAACGAGATCCGTCCTGTGCTGCACAAGCTCGCAGACGCTGGCATCGGCGGTATCCTCGACTACGCGGCAGAAGCCGACGTCGAGCAGCCGCGCGACCTCAACGGCGTCTCGCAGAACCTCGTATCAGCGCGCACGTACGACTACGAAGACGAGTCAACGTGCGACGCGAACGCTGCGATTGCGCGCCAAGCGATCTTGGACGCTGGAAGCACGGCGGCCGCTGGCGAGCCCGCGTTCGTTGCGATCAAGTGCACGGCGCTCGGCAAGCCGGAGCTGCTCATGCGCATGTCGTCGATCATTGTGCAAGCGCAGCTGCTCTTCCATTCGCTCGACGGTCCGAACCTCTCGCGCGCCAAGTCGCAATACCTCGAGAAGCTCGTGGACTATCCGACCTTGAGCGCTGGTCTGCGCAACGCGGGCGTCCAGATGAGCGACGAAGAGCTCAAGACGCTCTTTGACGCCATGGACAACAAGTCGCGCGACGGCGTGATCGACTACGTCGACTGGGTGAGCTTCCTCGACCCGTTCGACCTCACGATGGGGCCACTCACGCAGTTCATTGACGAAGAGCCGCTGAGCGCGAACGAGAAGACACAGCTGCGCAACATGATCAACCGCCTCGAGTCGCTCGCGAGCGAAGCGAGTGAAATGGGCGTGAAGCTCATGGTCGACGCCGAGCAGACGTACATGCAGCCGGGCATTGACCACCTCACGCTCAACCTCCAGCGTAAGTACAACCGCAGCGGCCGCGACGTGATCTACAACACGTTCCAGTGCTACCTCAAGATCTCGAGCGACCGCGTCGACATTGACCTCGAGCGCGCGCGGCGCGAGGACTTCCGCTTTGCGTGCAAGCTCGTGCGCGGCGCGTACATGGTCCAGGAGCGCAAGCGTGCGCGCGACATGGGCTACGTCGACCCGATCCACGACTCGATCGCCAACACGCACGCAAACTACAACGCGCAGGTCGAGAAGCTGCTCAAGAACAACGCGATTGCGAGCTTCATGGTCGCGTCGCACAACGAAGACTCGGTCAAGAACACTGTGAAGCTCATGGACGCGTACAACATTGATCGCAAGACCGGCGGTGTGTACTTTGGCCAACTCCTCGGCATGTGCGACCACGTGTCGTACACGCTCGGGCATGAGCACTACCGCGTGTTCAAGTACGTGCCGTACGGTCCGATCCACGAAGTGCTGCCATACCTCATTCGCCGCGCGCAGGAGAACTCGGGGCTCATGAGCGGCGCGACGAAGGAGATCAAGCTCCTGCAGAAAGAGATCCTGCGCCGCACGATCGGCGTCTCGGTCTGAGGCACACGTCGCCCCTCCTCTTGATGATCCCCACATACCCTATTAGACGCTACACACAGTAGCAACGCAAGCGAGCGAGCGAGTGCATCCCGTACATGTATGTAAAGCTATGAAAGAATGGATGAACAGATCTCAAACGACGATATGGAGGGACTCGTGGCAGCAGCGACATCGGCGTGTGTGTGCAGGATCATCATGGACTTGGTAGGACAGACCAGCGAGTCATAAGACGACTGGACGCGTCTACAGCAGCGCCATCTCCACGTCACCGTGGTCTGGCGCAGGTTTCTTTGCAGCTGGCTGCTCCTTCACCGCAGTAGTAGCGTCCGTCGTGGCAGCGCTGGATCCGCTTGCAGATGGGAGCTTGCGCTTCCTGGCCGATGGCGACGCGTTGCTAGTGTCAGTGCCAGCAACCGACGACTTTGCGTGGAGCGCAGCAGCAGCTCCTGCAGATCCATCTTCGATCGGAATCTGGTGGTGGTGGTGGTGGTGCTCGGACGCGTGGTGGTGAAGCGACGCGTGGTCGAACGGGAGATCCGCTTCATCGACGTCTGTTGGCAGCGACAGAGTTGAGAAGACATGAGACAAAGCGTGAGACTGATGCACTAGCGGTAGCAGCATCAGAAACGCAGGGAAGAGCTGTACGTACAGGTCGAGTCCAAGAACGTCGACGCTTCGTCGTCCTCCATCGCAGCGTTCGCAGCGTGTGGCGCAGTCGATAAGTCGTGGTTGCTGCTACTTGCACCAACACTGGTGGCATCACCATCACCACCAGCAACTGCGCTGCTAGTACCTGCCAGCACGCGCTTGCACGTGCGCTTGTTGTGGCCCTTGACGCCACAGACGCTGCACGCGAGCTTCTCCTGCTTCGAATCGCCAAACTGCTGGATCTGCTGCACTTTGCGCGGACGGCCGCGCGTCTTGGGCTGCGGAATCGGCAGCGTCACGTTGTCTGACGCCACGGTCTCGACGTCAATTGGCGTGATGCGGCCGCCATACAGCGCTTTGAGCGACGCCATGAGGAAAATGCGCGGGATGACCTCGGCGCGCATCATCCCAGCGCACGAGATCGCAAGGAAAACGTGGAGACACGGGAAGCGCGACGCGTCGTACTCGCCGCACGTGCAGCTCTGCTTGGCAAAGTCCACGACGCGCTGGCGTCCAGTCTGGTGGTCGATCACTTCGTAGCCGTTCTCAGCGATGCGCAGCACTTCGTGGTGACTCGCTTGCGCTTCGTACTGTTGCAGGAGTGCGTGGAACTCTTCCGGGTACTCGGAGGTCACTTGTCCGTACTTGCCAAAGCGCTGGTAGAGCGTGCTGGCGACCTTCGAGACCCAGCCAACGAAGATCATGAGCGGCGTCTTTCCACAGAGCGCCTCGAGCCACTGGAACGCGTGCTCCGATGGCGACGCACTCGGTCCAGTCGCACTGCTCGGTGGCGTTGCAAACTGCTCGACTGCGTCCGACTGCTGGCAGTTCGGGAAGAGGTCGTGGAGCGGACGCTGGAGCTCGTCGCCGCGACTGTGCACGAATGTGAGCGCCGAGCGACCAAAGTCGGGGATCGCCACTGCGAGCTTCTTGAGGAAGAAGCGCCAGTTGTCGTCCGACTCGACTGGCGCAATCGCGATCGCGAGCGGGACGTTCTCGCCCATTGCGTCTTGCGTCGTCGCAGTCATGAGCACGCCGCCGTGCGCAGACGTGATGAGGAAGACGCTCAAGAGCACAGTCGAGCGGCAGTACCGCAGCGCGAGCTGCAGTGGCTTTGGGCACAGGAACGCGCGCGCAAACGTCGTCGAGTCTGGGAGGTACTCGAACGCTGCGAGAGAGCCGTCGTTGCTCTGCACGAACGCGTCGAGGTAGCCGCGGATCTTCATGAACGACGCGCTCTCTTCGAGCTTCTGCTGCTGGCGAAACGCGCTCAGTGCGCGCCACGCAGTCATGTACGACGTCGCGACGCCAAACTGGTCTTTCATGATCCCTGCCATGTCCTTTGGACGGACTGCGCTGCCAGCTTGCATCATGAACGGCTTCGCAGTCTCCATGAGCGCTGCTGCAGTGATGTAGCTCCCGGGCTTCGACTGCGCGACCGAGCACGTCGGCGCGTGCGTGACAACTGCGCGCGTGACATACACGCGTCCGTTCGTGTGGCGGTTCGCAGACACGACAAACTCACACGCTGTCGGCGTCGTCTTGCGGTGCTTCCACGTCGGACAGCGCGCTTCGAGGCGCTGTGGACTGCTGTGCTGCATGTAGTACGGCAGACTCATGCGCACAGAGAGCACTTTGAGCTCTCGGCGCAGCTCGACCATGTCCGTGTAGCTCTCGCGGAATGGCGGACAGCGCGTCGGTACTTGCGAGCTTGCGGTGGTGTCACGCATAACGTGTGGACTTGGGACGATTGGTGGCTGTTGGACACTGCCGACGCCTGCTGTTTGCGCAGCACTGAAGCTCGCAGTCGCAGAGGCAACGTGGGACGCCGGCTGAGCCAGGTTCATGTACGCTTGCACAAGTGCGTCGTTGCCGGCTACAACAGCAGCGTCGTGCGAAGCGGCGAGTCCGCGGCGAATCTCGTCTTGGTTGTCCGTGAGTCCGATCGTCGCGGTTGCGTGCAGCTCTTGCGCCTGTGCTGCAGACGCAACGGCTTCTGCTGCAGCAGCAGCGGCAGCACTTGCAGCAGTCGCAACTGCAATGGCAGCTACAGTTGACATCGGGGCTTCTGGACTCGTAGCAGTGGTGGCGTCACTGGCGTGCTCGTCGCCATGCTCTCCATCATGCTCGTCGTCATGCGCGGACGATGCAGTGCGTGTGCGCGCCATTATCGTCTCTCGCTTGTAATTTCCACCAACTCGTGCGGCCACAAATTCAAACTCAAAATCCAAAATTTCCAGAAATTGCAAATGTTAAAAGTCTGAAATGCGTGAAAGCGTGCCTGTATTGAGAGCACATCACACCTCAATGCAAGGACGCCCTCCCACGAGAACAGCTCAGCTTACACATAGAGAAGAAGAGCACACGCAACGACAACAGGAACGACACGAGCAGCTCACTAGCGCATTCGTTCGTTCGTTCCCTGCACGTCGACATCAGCAACGACCACCACCACCACACTACTATCAACAGTAAACAACTGACTAGCACCACCACTGCAGCATGAGCGCAACTGGAAGCCTCGATGGCACCGCTAGCAATGGTCGCCACAGCCGGAATAGCAGCACGAGCAGCAGCGGCGTGCCCGGCTCGTTCGCAGCGCAGCCGTCTCCGCAGATGATCCCACCGCCACCACCAGCACCGCACGTCGGTCTCGTGCCGCCAGTGGTTGTGCCAGCACCGCCGATGCCGCCGACGCTGCTCCACGCAGGTGCGTTCACATGCATTTGGTCACAAAGAGACATGGATCTTTCGTGCACAGCTGCACTTGGACAGACATTGACATCACATCTCCCACTCCCGCCATGGACAGGTCGCTTTGCATCGATGGACCACGTGTCGCCTGAGATCACGCATAGTCCAAACCCACTGCATCAGCTCCTGCACCAGCAGCACCAGCCGACGCCACTGCAGTCAGCACCTCCGCAGTACCCACCGCCGCCGCAGCCGCAGCAGCTGATGCAGCACCAGCACCAGTTTCTGCAGCAGTTCATGGCCAGTAGTAGCACCGCAAACGGCCACATGCGCGCTGCGCCAATGCCAACGGCCCCGCCACTCAGTGCGCCGTCCGCACCACCAGCGTCGCTGTTCCAGCAATTTGCGCCGCCACGCGTGAGCTCACAGCAGCAGCAACAGCAGAGTAGCAGCAGCAGTAGCTTCCACGTTGGCTCTCTCTCGTCTGCGTCCCCAGTCGTGCGGAGTGTGAGTTCGACTGTCGAGAGCAGCAGCAGTCGCAGCAATGGCGTTAGCGGTGCTGGGTCGTCGACAAACTCACTGAGTGGTTCGCCGCGACGAGGGAACCGCCCAGGTACACGCATCTCTGGCGAGTACGTCGAGTACCGGTCGCTCGGTGAGCAGCCAGGCGAGAGCCGGTCGCTCGAAGTCATGCCGATCACGCTGTACAACTCGGAGCGCACGTCGCAGCTCGGGAACCTCATCTCGGTCAACGAGCACTTCATCTCGTACCCGATCCGGAATGGGCTCATCCGCGTGATCAGCCAGAGCTCAGTCGACCGCTTGCTCATCCGTAAGCACGAGAACCACGCTGTGACTGAGCTCGCGTTCTTCAGCAGCAAGTCGGACATCCTCTTGAGCTCTGGCACGGACAATGAGATTGCGATCTGGCGCATTGACAACGACCCGATGAACCGCGAGCTCCTCAAGACGATCCCGACGCCGGCGCAGCGCGTCAAGTGGCACCCGTTCGACTCGTCGAAGATCGCAATCGTGAACGGCGGCACTGCGTTTGTGACCGACCTCTCCAGCGTCGGTCCCGACGGCGCTGGCGCAGACAACTTGTACGAGATCAGTGTCGTGTGCGGCCAGTCGTCTGCCCAGATCAACGACGTTGCGTTCTCACTGAGCGGCGACGTGCTCCTCACAGCCGGCGCAGACGGTCTCGTGCACGTCTACCGCATCAGCGAGCGCACGAACAACCACGCAGGCGAGTTTGTCCACCGCTTTGAGCCATTCGACGGCTTGGCAGTGAACAGCCTCCACTTCTACGCTGGCAATGCGCTGAACCAGCCAGGGCTGCTCATTGGCGGGGACAAGAACACGCGCATCTCGCTTTGGAACGCGCCTGTGAGCGAGAGTGTCCAGCCGGTGTGCTTCCAGATTGTGAAGCTCCTTGGCGACACTGCTGCGTCAGCAAGCGACGCAGCACCGAGTGACGTTGTCCACGAGACGCTCTTTGACCCGACGACGCAGTTCCTCTTTGTCGCTGATCGCTTGCGTCCGCTCATCTACGTGCTGCACCTCGCACCGAGTGCGAACGCTCGCACACCGCGGCGCTTTGACAACATCACGGAGTTTGCGCTCGCGTACCCCGTGCTGTCGATGGGCGTGCTGAACCGCACGCAGCAAGCGCAAGCCGCGCGCGATGGCAATGACGTCGACGACGCACTCTTGAACTTCTCGATGCAGCTCTACAGTCTCCAGACACAGGCGATCCAGCGGTACCACGTCGCTGCGACGACGTGCTTTGTGCCACTCAAGCACCAGCCCACTGCGCGCAGCTCGATCGAAGACGAAGTGCCGTCGAGCAACGAGAGCTTTGGCCAGAGCGTCGGTGCGTTGACAACAGAAGGCGAGAGCACGTCGCACCAGTCAGCGGCCGAGTCGCCTCGTGCAGCAGCAGCAACGTCGTCGCCAGAGATGGAGCTCGATGCGCAAGAGCACGGCAGCGTCGAGACGAATGGCGACAACGACGACGGCAGTGATGACAGTGACGGCGATGATGCAGACGATGATGACGACGGCGAAGACGACGACGAAGAGGATGATGACGAAGAGGACGGAGACCGTAGCAATAGCGCGCTCCGGAGCTCTGGCATTGGCTCGATCGGGTCGCCTGCGCGCAGTGCTGGCGGCGGGTACCGTCCTGTAGCGGTCTCTGTCAACAACGACGACACTGCGTCGTCCATTGGCGGTGAAGACGGTGGTCCAGCATTCAACCTCCGTGCGTCGTACGTGCGCTCGTCGCCATCGTCGTCTGTGCGCGCGTTCCGCGACGAGTCGTCGGTGCAGTACGAGCCGTCGCTCGACGACACTGCGAGCGAGTCGTCGCAGCAGACGCTCCTCGCTGTGCTCCGACGCATGGAAGCAACGCAGAGCGCGCGCGACGAGCAGCTCCGCGAACAGATGCGCGTTGTCATGGGCACGCTCGGGAACCACTTGACTGCGCAAGTGGCGGTGCAGGTCGAGAAGTCGATCCAGAAGCAGCTCCAGACAGTGCTCGTGCCAGCGATGGGCCGCATCGTGCTCCACACCATGGAGAACAACTTCATGAAGCCGGTGCAGAACGGCTTCCAGCACGTGATCACAGAGAAGCTCATTCCGCACATGGAGCAGAAGCTGAGCGAGTCACTGAGCGCTGCGCTCCCAGACCAGATGACTGCTGGCGTCCACGACATGGTCGAGCGCGTCGTTGAAGACGTGCGGCAGCCTGTGCGCGAGTCGTTCCGCGAGTGCTTCCAAGACATCATCATCCCGAGCTTCCAAGCCGCGACGCAGAAGATGTTTGATCAGATCAACGACACGTTCGTGAAAGGCACGCGCACGGCGTTTGAGAACAGCGGCCAGAGCAACAGCAACGCGCAGGTGACGAAGCAGCTCCGACAGCTCATTGACGTTGTCGACAGTCTCTCGACAAAAGTCGATGCGCTCACGGTCGCCGCTGCTGCGACTGGCCAGCTCGCTGGCGCGAATGGCGCAAGTGGCGCGAACGCAGCAGCCGCACTGTCGCCAGAAGTGCAGCAGCTCGAAGCGCAGAAGAGCGCTGTGCGTGCGTACCTCGCGCGCGATGACTACGAAGAGGCGTTCAAGCTTGCGCTCGGCGCGCAGAACGTCGACCTCGTCACGTTCACGTGCGCGCACTGCGACGTGCGCGCAGTGCTCAACTGCCGTCCGCTCAAGCTCTCGCAGATGCTCATTCTCTGCCTCGTGCAGCAGCTCGGCGCCGACCTCGCAGACGACTTGCAGACCAAGCTGAGCTGGCTCCGCGAGTCGCTGCTTGTGATGGACGTGCGCGACGCGTCGATCGCCGGCTTTGTCTCGAGCGTGCTCCAGGAGCTCCAAGTCGGACTGAACAACGTCCCGAGCGAGCACCGCGACTCGCAGTTCACGCTCATCTACCACATCCTCAACTCGCTCTTGAGCTCCACGGCGTAAGCAGTCTAGCTGGTAGTCGAACTGAGCGAGAGAGAGGTGTCCGTAGTGTGATCGATGGCGTACGAAGCGTACGTTATCAGGCAGTAGGTAGATGGATGGATGGATGGATGGATGGATTGGTTGGATAGGTCGTGATGCAGTGTGAAGACTGGTGAACGAACAGATGAATGAACAGACTCTCTCTTGTCTTTCGTACGATGTGCGTGCGCTCATGCGCGACTACAGCGCCGGTGCTGGTGCGTGCACACGCGTGCCGTTTGAGATCGCAATGAGCTCGTTCGCGACTGCATCGACCTCGTCTTTGTCGCGACCTTCGACCGTGAGGCGCGAGTTGTACGACTCGTCCTTCACGCCAGTCTTTTCGAGTGTGAGGTTCACGTAGCTCCCGATCGCGACGCCAGGGTGCTGCTTCTGGATCGCTTTCATCGGCTTTGCAATGAATCCTTCGTAACTCATGGTGTGGACGATCGCACGGAAGATCGGGACGCCGACAAAGTGCTCTTCGTTAAACGTGAGCATGTCGCGCACCATCGATGGAATGCCTGGCAGGATGTAGACATTGTGGACGATCGCGAGTGGGACCCAGCTCCCAGTGGAGAGGATCTTGCAGCCCACAGGCAGCGTCGCCATGCGCAGCACGTCGTCATTGAGGTTGTCGCTGACTTTCATGCTGCGGGCATATGCGCGCAGAGCCTCTGCGGTCGGCTCGTGCAGCTCCAGACCGTGTCCAAATGCACGCGCGACGCCTTCGTACGTGAGATCGTCGTGCGTGGGTCCGATACCACCGGTTGTGAACACGTAGCCGCTCGGACCTACGAGATCGGACAGCTCTTTCACAGTCGACGAGATGATCTACGCACACATGCATGGATGGGTGCAGACGCCATGAGTGCGAAGTGCGAGTCAAGAGCGCTGTACAGCTGCAAGTGTGCGTATAAACACACCTCGAGATCGTCTGGGATCACGACAACGCGCTTCACGTCGACGCCGCGACGGAACATGAGCTTTGCAATGAAGAACGAGTTCGTGTCGTGCGTCTAGCAATTGTAGCAGCACATTCGTGTCAGTCAGATGCCTTGCGCATGGCGAACACGAGCGTGAGCACGCACCTTGCCCGTGAGCACTTCATTTGCGACCACGCAGATCGCAGCGCTCGGTGCAGCAATTGGCGTCGTCGTCGCCATCGTCGTCGCAGTCTCCTCCAGCAGCTTCTGATGAACCTCGAAGAGCTTTTTGATGTCGTTCATGACGTCAACATGAAATGCTTGCGTGGTCCACACGAGCTCCATTGCTCACACGTCGCATGCACATCAACCATCATTGTCCAAGTGTATTGCTTGCTTGCTTGCGTGTGTATGTGCGCCTCATGACAAGAAGCGAGCGTCTAGAGCGCCTCGGCGTAGAAGCGCGAGCCGTTCGAGATCGCAACGAGCTCGTTTGCGACAGCTTCGACCTCAGCTTCGTCGCGACCTTCGATGGTAAGGCGCGTGTTGTACGATGCGTCTTTCACGCCAGTGTGCTGCCCCGTGAGGTTGATGTAGCTCCCGATCGCGACACCAGGGTGCTGCTTCTGGAGCGCAGTCATAGGCTTTGCAATGTCGCCTTCGTAGCTCAGTGTCTGGACCTGTATGACGTGATCGCAGCAAGCGCAGCCTTGTCAGTGCACGAACGAATACAAAACGCCACACAGTCTAGCAGCAGCAGCTAGAAGACGACTTACGATCGCGCGGTGGATCGGCACGCCCACAAAGTGCTCTTCATTGTACGTGAGCATGTCGCGCACCATCGACGGAATGCCGGGGAGGACGTAGACGTTGTGCACTTGCGCAATCGGCACCCAGCTCGCAGTCGAGAGGACCTTGCAGCCAGCAGGCAGCAGCGCCATGCGCAAGCGGTCTTCATTCAGATCCTGTCCGCGGTTCTGCTTCTCGAGATACTCGCGCAGTCCGTCGACTATTGGCTGGTGCAGCTCTACCCCGCGTCCAAACGCTTTCGCCTGCACGAGGTGTCCATTGCATGCACACAACGCAGTGCAAGAGGCGATCATATCAGTCCATGCACCAAACGCCACTCTCACAGCACGACTATAGATGTAAAGAGAGAGAAAGTATGCAACGCACCACAGCTTCGTACGTGATGTCGTCGTGGGTGGGTCCGATGCCGCCAGTCGTGAACACGTAGCCGCTCGGACCCACAAGGTCCGACAGCTCTTTCACAGTCGAAGCGATCGTCTGACGATACGACGCAGCAGAGCAAGTGAGCACGGCGTCAGTCATTGTGATAGATGGTGTCACCACTTGACTATTAGCTCTGTCCGTCATATAGAGAAGAAGCAAAGCGGCTCGCACATCCATCTCGTCTGGGATCACGACAATGCGCTTGAGGTCGATGCCACGGCGGAACATGAGCTTTGCAATGAACAGCGAGTTCGTGTCGTGCGTCTAGCAATCGCAGTAGCAATGCACACAAGGCGTGAGTGTGCGAGCAAGTCCTTGCGACGCAGTGGAGAGACACACACACATGTGTGTCTGGACTCCATGCCGAACGACGAGGAGCAGCGATGGCAACGCACCTTGCCAGTCAGCACTTCATTGCCGATCACGCAGACAGCTGCGCTTGGGTGCTCCGGCGCAATAGCTGCAGTCGACGCCATTCTGCTCGAGAGCGCAGTGATCGCAGCAGCAGCAGCAGTGCGTCGTGGCGCGCACAGAGTGAGTGCACGCGGCAAGTGCGTCGCAAGCATCCGATGCATGCCGTCGAATATGTGTGAGGTCAAGAGTGAAGCTGTTCATCAAGGATTTGACTTGGTTTCACAGAGACAAATCATCTTGATTTCGTTATGCGTCTAGAATTGAATTTGATGAAAACCTGTTGTGGTTCACTGTAAATACTGCAAACGCTACACCTTTGACTCGAACTCTGAATCACACTCGAAAATGGCAGGACTGGCGAGCGAAGCAACGAATCCGCGACTGCTGCAAGAGGTGCGTGCATGTGCATCTTGCTCTGTGCGCTGCAGCGTGTGACTGACTTCTCTTGCTTATGCTTGCGCTCTTCTGTGCTCCATTTGGTACATTCTAGCGCATCGAGCGCGCGCAGACGCAGATTGCGCAGCTCCAAGACGAGCTCGAGAAGTATGGCGATGTCGCCGACACGATCACAGAGCTGCCGAAGAAGCTGAGTCACCGCATCATGGTGCGTATTGCTGCTGCATATCGATTGCACATGTGCGTTATTGCGCATCTGCATCATCATGCAGTAGCGTGAGCTCATGTCTGATGCATGTAACGCACACTGCTTGGTCGTCAGGTGCCGCTTGGCAAGCGCGCGATGATGCCAGGCAAGATCGTGCGCTCGAACGAGATCCTAGCGCATCTCGGCGACGAATACTTTGCGTGGCAGAGCGCATCGAGCGCAGTCGAGACGATTGCGCGCAAGAAGAAGAGTGCGTGCAGTGATGCTATCTGAGTGTTGCTGCAACACGAGTCGAGTACAGAGCTCCTCACTGCATGACACTCACTCGCTCATGGCTGCTTGGTTGGTGTGATCGGTAGACATTGCGACGCAGATCAAGGACATTGAGAGCACGATCAGTGAGCTCTTGGAGAAGAAGAGCCAAGTCGACAGTCTCTTTGACATCAAGAAGGTCTCGATGCTTGCTGTGTCTTTTCGACTCGTACGCTCTCTCTCTGCACGCGTTCGACTTACACACTTGCCCATGCGTGTGCTACACTCTTGTGCTTGATTGCGACCAGCTCTACGACAATGAGAACATCCGCGAGATCCAGGAGAGCGAAGAAGAGAGCGAGCAGCCAGTGCCGAAAGCCACAGACGAAGGTGCGTCTCACGAACTTCTGCTTGTGCGTCTGCTCACGTACATTGCCGCTTGTTATGCTCAGTCAGTCTGCGCTTCCTTGCTTGTTCCTGGGACGTCTGTGGTAGACATTGAGGAGTTCTTTGAGATCGAAGAGGAAGAGCGACGCAAAGACGAGCAGACTGAGTGGAACTGGGACGAGACGATGCGCCGCATCGAAGCGCTGGAAGCTCGAGAAGCGAGCGGCGATACGCCTGAAGATGCAGAGGACAGCGCATCGCAGACGGCTGCATCATCCGAGTCGAGTGTTGCAGCGCGTGCTGCTGAGCTGAAAGCCAATGGCAACAGCGCGTTTGCGAAGCGCAAGTTCGCCGAGTCGGTCGCGTTCTACTCACAGGCGCTCACACTCGAGCCGTCGTCGCACGTACGTAGTGCACAAAGAGCACTGTAGTCGTAGGCGTCACGTGTGTGCTGTGCTGATGGTTGCCTGAGCGGATTGCTGATGTGATGTGTGTGTGGACCGATCAGATCTTGTATGGCAACCGCTCGGCGGCGTACCACCGCATGAAGAAGTACAGCGAAGCGCTCGAAGACGCGGAGTTTGCAGTTGCACTGGACGACTCATGGGTCAAGGTACGCGTCATGGGCATGAGAATGTTGCTGTCGTTGTCGTCGTCATTGAGGATCAACAGAAGCAATGACGCGCTCGTTCGTGTCGTGATCCTAGGGTCATTACCGCAAAGCGAGTGCACTCGCGTCCATGAAGCGCTACAGCGAAGCAGCTGACGCATTCGCACGAGCGTTCGAGCTCTGTCCAACCGACACGACGCTCGACGAGAAAGCGCAGGAGATGCGCGCAAAGGCTGCACTGCCAGCGCGCAAGCCTGTAGCAACAGTCGCAGCGCCACCGCCACCGTCGCTCGCGTCACCAGCGCTCGCGTCGTCGTTCACAAACGTCTCGCAAACGCCATCGCCGCCACCACCAGTGAGCAGCAGCGCAAACATCCCAACGACGATCCCGTCGCCAGCGTTCTCGTCGTCGTCGGCGTCGTTCTCAGGCAGCATCATGGAGCGCGAGATCGTCGAGCGCGCACCGCTGTCTGCGCCAGACAGCGCGCTGGAGCACAAGCCGTCAGTGCCTAGCTCGTTTGGTATGGTCGGCTCGGGTGCTGCGCCGCTGCGCTCTCGGTTCGCAGGCAACAACCCAAATGGCGATGTCGTGACGCTCCAGCCAGTCGGCGAGCCGGTACGTCGCTTATTGACTCGAGTGTCGTGACGCTTTTGCTCACTCGCATGCTCACACTCGCTTGCCACTGATGGTGGTGCGTACAGCAACCGGTGAAGCGCGTCTCGCGCTTCAAAGCCTCGCGTGGGGGTCAGTAGGAGCCGAACGAGTCCACAGCGCGTTGCCAATGACCACTGTCGTCTGATACATGTCAACCGCGACTAGGAACAATCGTCTGTGCAAACGCTGCGTGTTGATGGCTCATTGCGTCATTCGCTCCTCTTGCTCTCTTGCTCATCCATGATACGATACGCAGTTCGTCCTACTGAGCAATCAGAGGAGCAGCCCGATGTCCTCTACTCCATTCGTTTGTTCAATCGCTGACTGCTGGCTGACACCATCGCATCTACCAGTCGCCGTTGAACGCTGCGCCAGACTCCTTTGCGTCGCGCTGCTTGAGCTTCGCAGCAGCGTCGAGTGGCTTGAGCAATTTGCTCTCAAACAGCCGCACGTACTCTTTCATCGACGTCCTCTCCAACTCTACCGAGCACATGACACGACACACAGCACACAGCAGCAACATGTACAAGTGAGAAAGCCGACATGCAGCTCCAAGCACTTTGACAGCGTCCCAGTCGCAGCCACAGCGCAACAAAAGTAGCAGCACTGGACGTACCTGAGCCTGCGTCTTTCGCACTCGACTGGTTCAGCTCGTCCTGGAGCTGCCCGAGCGTCGGGACCGTGAACGGATCAAAGTCTTCAATCGCATCAGCAGCCACAGGCACACAGACGCGACCGGTCTTTGGGTGCACGGCGAACGGACTCTTGAGCAAGTGATTCCGCTGCTTCGACACGTTCGCATCCAGTCGCGGGTACAAGTACGCAAACACGATCTCGGGCAAGCACGTCCGGAGCTCTTGGAGGTTGCGCTTGCGCTGGTCGTTGCTCGCCGTGCGCTTGTTGTTTGCTTGTCCCTTTGCAACGATCTTCTCGACGCCATCGACGAGCTCGAGCCACTTCTCGCGCGGACTCGAGTCGTTCCCGCGCGCACTCCAGCGCGTGTTCAGCTGCGACCGCAGGTCTTCGTCTGGGACCATGTCGAGGAGCTTGCCCCAGTGCTTCTCGTCGCAAAAGATGCCTTGACCATCAGGACCGAGCACAATGTCTTCAAAGAGCGGCTCGAGTAGCCGATACGCGCGGCTACGAGCCACAAGACACGAGGCGTCACGAGTGTGCATATAGGTCAATGTCAAGAGGCATATACACAGAGAGAGAGCCAGCCAACCAAGCAGTCCAACGTACTCGAGCGACGGGTGCAGCGGGTCCTTCAGGTGCACCTTGCGCTTAGCGTTTTCATTGCCTTCGACGAGCGAGAGGTACTGCACCACGGCTGTGCGCGCTTCGTTCGTGAGCATGCGCGCAGCTTCGTCCGAGACCCAGCAGTGGATACCACGACGGCCAGAGTAGACCCACATGATATGCTCAAAGCCAAAGTCTTCGCGCAGAGCCGCGTCCATGACTTTCACGGCAGCGATCATGAACTGCCAGCACTTGGCGCAGATCGCAGCGCCTTCGCAGCACGTACGGATGTCGTCGTAGTCTGTCAGATCGATATCGAACACGAGCTCGCGCTCCTCGGGCACAAAGTCGCTCGCGTTCACTTTGCCTTTGTCGGCCGGCGAGACCGAAAAGACTGCGCCAATGTCGATCTTGAACGGTAGCGTCTTTGTCATCGACGCTTTCATCTCCTCGGCGTTGTGGAACGACTTGTATCGGATGTACGTGTCGTTCTCGAGCGTGAACGACAGCTCGCGTCGGAAGAAAAACTCCTCGCCTGCACGTCCGTACGATCCGTCAGTTGCTTTGGATCCACGCCCTGCAAGTGCATGCACGCGGCAGTGTAGAAGAGCTTATCTGTGTGTACACGCACCTCCGTCGTACGTGAGCCACTTGGCCATTTGCTCGTACGGAAACAGGCGATCTACACATACGTTTTCAGCAACGTGAGCTTTGTGTGCTGCAGTGACAACAAGTCTGTCTGTCAACCAGCTCGCATGTAATGCAAGTGGGCTGCATCGCACCATAGTAAAGCTGCAGCAGATCGACTGAGAACTCTTCGCTTGGCATGACTGGCTGTGGTGGTTGTCGTTGACGCAACAAGGCAGGCAGGAAGAGCAAGCGAGCGAGCGGGAAGTCGTTGCTGCTTGCTTGCTGTGCTCGCGTTGGTGTCGTGTCGGTCAATGCATGAGCAATTGCACTTGATGTTTGTATGCTCGCACAGTTGCAGTAGTGCGAAAACCGAGGTTCATTTTTGGCGGGAACGACCTGATTCTGGACTCAGATGTATAGCATACTCAATCCAAGTCAATACAACATTCGTGCAATAAACTTGTGTATTGTATCAACCAAACGAATCCCAATGGACGTGCATCTAGTACTTTCGACTCTAGATTACTATAAGAACGTCGCGTGAGGCAAATTGCACTGGAGCCTTTCGTTTATTTGGTTGGCTGTCGTGTGTTGCCGAGCGATAATGCGCCGCTGCGTGCATCGAGGAAACAGTACCGAAAAAACTCCGTCGGAAGTGGATCAGTATGGGTAAGCCGCCGCTGCTGCATCCTGTTCGCTGCATCCTGCACGCGCGCGACGCCGCTCGCCTACTGCCGATCGCGGATCGCCACGGAGAGAGGATGACATCGCCACCGAATCGTCCCCACGCCGCATCTGGCCGCACAGTACCGACAGCATGACGACGACGACAGGACTGCTACTACTAGCTTCCTGACACTAGCAACGCAGATGCGCTTGTCGTGTCTTGTGGTTGCGATGTGGACGACGGTGCTAGCAGCTACCTCGGCTCGATCGCTGTCGCTCTCCAGTAAAAGCGTTTCGTGCGCTGGAGCTGGATCGAGCGCTGTGCGAGCCCTCACTCCCGAGGGCTGCGAGTACTCACTGCTGTATCCACGTTGTGCGGCATTCGAGTACTCGCGGGGGCGTTCGATCTCGCCTTTGTTTTCTCGACGACTGGACGACGCGATAGCGTGGCATGCGGTCGTCCGCACGCCGCTATCCGCTCGTTGCTCGACGCTGTCGACTAATCCCTCTGGTCTCTTTGTCGCTGTTGCGCTTCAGGTATCTCCCGTGATTCGCGCCACAAGCGCCGTGAAACTGGTGGCAAGCGTGCCCAGTTCCGCAAGAAGCGTAAATTCGAGCTCGGTCGCCAGCCGGCGAACACGAAGCTCGCTGCCAAGCGTGTGCACACTGTGCGTGTGCGTGGTGGCCACCTCAAGTTCCGCGCGCTCCGTCTCGACACGGGCAACTTCTCGTGGGGCACGGAGGTGACGGCGCGCAAGACGCGTATCCTCGATGTCGTGTACAACGCGTCGAACAACGAGCTCGTGCGCACGAAGACCCTCGTCAAGAACACGGTCGTGCTCGTTGATGCGACTCCGTTCCGTCAGTGGTACGAGGCGCACTACGGCGTGAAGATCGGCATCAAGAAGAACGCCGAGAAGCACGAGGAGGAGGCTGTGAAGAAGTCGGACCACGTGCTCCGCAAGCTCGCCGCCCGCCAGCGCACGCGCGTGCTCGACGCGAAGCTCGATGAGCAGTTCCAGTCGGGCCGCCTGCTCGCCGTGATCTCGTCGCGCCCGGGCCAGTCGGGCCGTGCGGACGGCTACATCTTGGAGGGCAAGGAGCTTGAGTTCTACCAGCGCAAGCTCGCCACCAAGAAGTCGAAGAAGTAAACGGCCTCGCGCTTGGTTACTCTTGGATCCAGACACAGCTAATTCAACGGAGTCTTTCTTCAATCACTCTCTTGTTGTTGGTTCTCTTGTTTGGTATCATGGTGTTGACTGCTGTACTTGATCATGACCTGTGCTGTTGGTGTGAAGCGATACCATGCGTGACGACACGATTTGCCCTACGTCGAGTTTGCCTCACCAATGCAACAGAGCAGCATGCCGATATCGTCTCGCTCATGAGCAGGAGTCTTTATGATCGGCTGTGCAGCACATACAGACACACATGAACACCTTCCTGCATCCACATGCGTCCACACCGCCTTCTCGACATCATCACATGTCCATTGTCCGACGCTGTTTGCGCAACGACGCGCATGTCTAGCGTGCCGAACAACGACACCGACGAACGCTGAGCCACAAGATTTGGCGCTCAGTGGGGCACTTCGGTGCGACTGGGCCACTATTTTCCAATTCGAACTGCCTCCGGTGGCACAATTGACTCCATCGCAGTACATGCGCGATCTGAACGACATGAGCAGCGTCACTTTCGAAAACGCCCAGAGCACGAAGCAGCTCTCACTCGATCTCGCTCACCAACACCTCTCGCTCGCTCGATCTCTTCACGCACGACCACCATCTTCACAATGAGTACGTTTGGCCGCATCTTTCGCGTCACAACGTACGTTTCATTGCATCGCTTGCTTGCTTGCTTTATGCACCGCACATGCAGCACGCGATGCCACGCACGACACTCACCACACACTGCTCATTGCTCCGACTTCGCCTGAATGCACAGGTTCGGCGAGTCCCACTGCAAGGGCGTGGGTGCGATCATCGATGGCGTGCCACCGTCGATGCAACTCACAGAAGCCGACATCCAGCCGCAGCTTACGCGCCGCCGCCCTGGACAGAGCAAGCTCACGACACCGCGGGACGAAAAGGACCTCGTGACGATCATGAGCGGCACGGAAAAAGGCGTGACGCTCGGCACGCCAGTCGCACTCTTTGTGCCAAACGAGAACGTGCGTCCGCACGACTACAAGGAGATGGACACCGTCCCACGACCAGGGCACGCAGACTACACGTACCAGAAGAAGTACGGCATTCGCGCTGCGAGTGGCGGCGGTCGCTCGAGCGCGCGTGAGACGATTGGTCGCGTCGCTGCCGGTGCGATCGCAGAGAAGTGGCTCCGGAGCAAGTACGAGACGGAGATCGTTGCGTGGGTGAGTTCGATTGGCACTGTCGACATGCCACGCGAGCTTCTGAACAACCCAAAGAAGACGCTCTACTCGCGCGAAGACGTCGACACTGTCGGGACGATCCGCATCCTGCGCGACCCATCGACGTGGCGCAAGATCGACGCAGCGGACGCAGACTACGCAAAGAAGCAAGCAGCAGCTGACGCAGAGTACGAGCTCGCGTTTGTGGCGTCTCGCGACGACGTTGCGACGCCAACGTACATTGACACGAACCGGGTCGTGTACGGCCGCAACGGCGACGTTGTGCCAGCGCCTGCGAACCTCGACGAGTGGCTCACTGACGACCTCGTGCCAGTGCGCTGCCCGCACCCGCCGTCTGCGTGCGCAATGTCGACCGAAGTGCGCTACCTCAAGCACGAAGAGGACTCGACTGGCGGTGTCGTGACGTGCGTGATCCGGAATGTGCCAGTCGGACTCGGCGAGCCGTGCTTTGACAAGCTTCAGGCGATGCTCGCGCACGCCATGCTCTCGATCCCAGCGACAAAGGGCTTTGAGATCGGCTCGGGCTTCAGCGGCACGAGCAAGCGCGGGTCGGAGCACAACGACCCGTTCTGCGAGAGCGAGCGCGCGGGTGAGCTCGGTGTCACGAAGAACGACGCTGGCGGCGTCCTCGGCGGCATCTCGAGCGGCGCCGACATCTACTTTCGCGTCGCAGTCAAGCCCGTGTCGACGATCGGTCGCGCACAGCCGACAGTCGACTACGACGGCAAAGACACAGTGCTCGAAGCCAAGGGCCGCCACGACCCGTGCGTGCTCCCGCGCGCTGTGCCGCTCGTTGAAGCAATGGCGGCGCTCGTGCTCGCAGACAATGCGATGATCCAGCTCTCGCGCGAAGGCAGCTGGGAGACCGAGCCACTGCAGAAGAAGCAGCGGACACTCTAGACGCACACGCACGCGTTCGTTCTTCACCAGTACGACTACTACCACCTCCACCATCACGTGACCTGCAGCTGTATGTATGAAAGAGAGAGAGAGAGACGCTAGAGAACCAAACGAGATCGTCTATGAAGGCGTACGGATGATGAATGAATGAACACATGCGCTTGCCCTTTCGCTCTGTACCTAACGAACGACTCGCCTCGCCTGCTGCTGCTGCCTCGAGGATCTGTCCTCAACTGCCCGTCTGCACACGATACGATCCACTGCCTTCGTTCGTCTACGCCACACACGTCACTCGCTTTGTCATCGCGCACGCGTTGTCTCGACTCGATCTACTGCCCAACGATGACTCGAGACAAACGGCGCTGCTGCGACTGCGTGTCAACATGGTCTGTGTGGTTGCTCAAGCGGCTGCTGCTCATTGCCCTCGTCTCGGTCGCGTCGTGTCTATGGATGGTCGATCTGCTCCTGTCTCGCCACGTCTTCTGCCCTCACGATGACACGTACCGCCGCACATGCAGAGTTGTTCACTGGCTGGTTGGTTGACTGGTATGCGTCTTGAGTACGTTGCTGCTGTGATACGACGACGACGATGACGACGATGACCCAGATGACCTCGAATGCAAACAAGAAGCAGCGATGCAGCAAGTTGTCGTCGGTGCTTGCGAGTCCGCCACCCGCTCGCTTGCTCGCATGCAAACCCGACGCACTCGTGTGTATCCAGTCGTTCGTATGCGTGCGTACGTGCGTGGGTTGGTGGATGTGTTAGATGAGCGACGACTGGTCGCTGAGGACCCAGACAATGTCCGAGCTCTTTGTATCGACGAGCGTCTTGTCGCTCTGGACGAACGCGAGCCCGCACTGGTCAATGAACGCCTTGTCTTTCTTCCCGGACTCGAGCTTGAGCTCTTGACGAATGAACGCGAGCGGGACATTTGGGCGGTAGCTGCGCACACCAGACACAGTCACGTACACAGAGTCAGTGGACAATTCAGACTCAGTGCCCAACAGCCCGCCACACCATCAGGACGTACGCTTTGCAGATCGTTCGGAGCGCGCGGAGCCGCATCGTCGGCACCATCGGGTCCATGAGGTAACCTGCCATGTTCGGAGCATCTACATAGAGTTGGAAAAAGCGATGGTAATTGTTCATAGACACGGCTGCGCGCACTGCGAGTGCGTGCGCGATCGCTGGGTCTGCGCGCAGCGCGGCGCTCGACGTCGCAGACGCCAACACAGTGTACATTGCGAGCTGCCCGGCGTTCGTCGAGTCGGCTTTCTTTGCTTGCAGCGCGACGTAGACAGAGTAGAGGATGCGATAGGCGAGGAACTCAATCGCTTCGCCGGGAATGAGCTGCTCGTAGAGCTCATGGAGCTGTGTCTGGCACTGGTTGAACTCGTTGATGTCGCCCGACTCGAGCGCAATGCGCGCGTGCGATTCGTACACGCGCACGGTGAACGCGTTCTTGATGTGCTGCACTGTGCAGTCTTGACGAATCGACTTGAGCTGACTGCACGCGTAGATGTAGTCGCACGCTTCAGCTTTCCACTTGGAGCGCACGAGCTCCAGTGCGCGCTCGAGCACGCGCTCTGGTCGCACAGTCGACGGATGCGGCGCGGACGTGAGGCGCAAGTACTCTTTCTCGACAGTCTCGTTCGTGCCTTTGATCACCATGGCGTCCAAGTCCAGTGCACCATCGTCGTTCAGGACGCGCAGCTTCTTTGTATCGACCGTTGGCGTCACGTGCCGTGCGAGCTCCGCTTGGTCTTTGAAGAACCGCTGTCTCCGCTCGTCCTTGCGCTGGAGCTCTGCGACTTCGACTGCGTGCTGCTGCTCACTGCATACGACACACAGACAGATGATAGAGGCAATGCAACACACAATCCAAGTGTCAGAGCCACCGCCACACCCACAGAGAGAGAGCTGTGCAGACAGAAAGCACAAGGACGTACTGCTTGCGCTTCGCTACTTTGCTCTTCTTTGACGCTGCGTTCGATGGGTTGAACGCAATGTACGACTCGGACCCAACGCTGTTCTGCTTCGAGTCTTTCACAGACCGCGGCTTGAACGCTGGCGGCGCAGACGCGTTCGATACGACGTTTGCGTGGTGCATTGGCGCTGGCGCAGTGTCCCCAACGAGCGTCGGCAGTGGCTCGACCAACCAGTTGCGCGTCCAGAGACTGTTCGTTGTGATCGCGTTCGTGATCTTGTCCTTGAGCGCGTTCTGCGTGAGCGTCTGGTCCGTGGCGCCTTTGCAGCGCGAGAACGCCCGCTTCACGTACTCGTGCAGCGAGTCGGGCCACTTGGTGTTGCCACCAGTCGCTACTGCTGCTGCTGCAGGGGCAGGTGTCGAAGCGAACGCGGCACGCGGTGGCGGTGCGAGTGGCCGAGCTGGTGGTGCAACCGCGAACCGCACTGGCGGTGCTGCACCAGGACGGCTACTGTTGGTCGGCGTGCCGTTGCTGCTGCCTTCGCCTGGTCGACCAGAGCTCCACTGCCACTGCGACGCTGGTGGCGGAACACCACTAGGCTGTCCGCGCGCCTGCATCTGGAGTGCCGCTGGTGGAGGCGGTGGTGGTCCTCGCATCAAGACGCCAGGTGGTGGTGGACGTGGCAGTTGACCGTTAAATGGTGGCGGTGGCGGTCCACGCGTGAATGGACCTGGTGGTGGCGGTCCACGCGCGAGCATCGGACCTGGCGGCGGTGGACGCATCTACAACCATAGGAGCACACGAAGAAGCAGTTTTTTGTTAGAGTCTGCGCAAGTGTGTATGCAGATCAAGCAGGAGGCGATGTTGTACTTACCGCAAAGTGCTGCTGCGGTGGCGGTTGGAAGTGGTGCGTTTGGTGGTGATGATGATGCTGCTGCGACTGTGCAGGCGTGGCGTAGAACTGCGAGTAGCCTGCCATCGCGGCGCTCGTGTTCCCGCCACTAGCTGCTGTCGTGTGCTGTCCTGCAGGGTTCATCTCGCTCTCGTTCTCTCTCAGCTCTACGACGCGCAGATGCAGACACAGAGATGCACGAGCGGACGAGTCGTTCGTTGGCGTCGATGTTGTTGCTTCTCCCTTTTTTCTTGGCTGAGATAGCAGTTGCTACTGTAAATAATCGCAAAAAGTCGCAAAACTGCTCAAATGCGCATTTAAATAAGCCTAATCGCGGTTATTAGCGCAAGATGACGTACTGTCATGTCTTGGATAACCACTCTCAGCTGTGGCTCTCGAACACGCACACACACACAACGCAAGCTCACGCACTCGACTCGAAGACCGCCGAAACATGCTGACGCACCTCGCTCGCCGCTCCATGCGCACTGCAGTGCCGCAGATCGCTCGCTCGCTGCGCGTTGCCGCTGCACCTGCGCTTGCAAACTGCAGCGTGCTCGCGCAGTCGCGCCGCTCGTTTGCGAGCAAGAGCAACGACGACGACTCGCACTCGGACTTTGCGCCAAAGTACCACGCCGCGCCGTCGACTGAGAAGGATGAGATCCTGAAGATGATCGACAGCCACGTGAAGACGTATCCGATCATGCTGTACATGAAGGGTACGCCGTCGGCGCCACAGTGCGGCTTTAGCATGCAGGTCGTGCGCATTCTGCACGGCCAGGGCGTGAGCTTCGACTCCGTGAACGTGCTCGACCACCCGGAGATCCGCGACGGCGTGAAGGAGTACTCGCAGTGGCCGACGATCCCGCAGCTGTACGTCAAGGGCGAGTTCGTTGGCGGCTGCGATATCGTGACCGACATGAACAAGTCGGGCGAGCTGTCGGAGCTGCTCGCGGAGTTCAAGAAGTAAATAGACACATCGCTCTCTCTTGCGCCGCGCCGACCGGCACGCATCGTGCCTCCTACACAAAGAGCTACGAACGTTCAGCTAGCTCACTATGTCGCTCGCTTGGCTCTTGCGAGTGCAAGTGACACGAGCTCAAGACATCACTGGTCGCACAGCAGCGCTAGCATAATACACATAGCTCTGTGCGTGTCGCCCATACTTTCAGTGACTCTTACTCGGTGCCTCTACACGAGCAGAAGTACTGCGTGTGCATACGAACGTTGCGATCGCGTCCTGAGGATCGAGGCACACGAGCAGCTCTTTGGCTCGTGGATCCGCGATGGGGTCACTCCAATTGACACAAGCGGGCTTTTATTTCTTTCGCTTGTTGGTGCACATTGCAGACAAGCAAAGCACGAAGAGATGGCGAACGACGACGACGAGATCGATCCGCTCGATGCGTACATGGCGAGTCTTTGCGTGCCGTCTACAGCGACTACAACAGACGAGCACACGACATCGACATCAGCAGCAGCAGCGGCGAGTGCACTCGACTGGTCGACTGCACGACGCTGGCGCTGCGCAGATGCACAACACAGCAGCAGCAACAAGCAGCACACGAATGGCAACGACGATGCAGACGTAACGACACCACTGCCAAACACCAGCAGCAGCAGTGCGGTCGTGAAGAACCGACGCTATCGACGACTGCAACAGCTCCTAAAAGGCGAGAAAGTCGTGCAGGACCCGAGTCAACCAGGCGCAATGGAGGCGAATCCAGCTGACTGGTACTTCTCGGACACCATGATGCAGCAGCGCAATCCAGCGCTGTTCCACTTCCACTTGGGGCAGTACCTTCCTGCTGCCCATGCAGCAGCAGCAACAGAACAAGGACACGCAAGTCCTGCAACTGCATCATCTAGCAGCAGCAGCAGCGCACAGCCAGTGAGCACTGCTTGCGAGGTCTCCGACGCAGACCAACTGCTCTCGTCGTTCCTGCTGAGCACGAACGACCGCCGCGAAATGGAGATGCGTCGGACGCTCGAGCAGCGCACGTGGGGCAAGTTCACGACGCAGGACGACACAGACGCACGAGCGCGTGAGAAAGCGCTGTTTCAGCACGACAACGAAGAAGAAGAAGACGAAGAAGAAGAGAGTGACGACGAGTCGAGCACTGAGGACGAAGAGACCAAGTCCGACGACCCGAGCGCAGTGTCAGGTGTCGAGGCTGTAGACATTGATGCGCGCCGACAGGTCCTCGTTGACTTGATGATCCAGCGCTTCTTGCAAGGGAGCGACCACGAGTACGTTGACTACCGCGAGATCGATGCGAACGCAGCACTGGATGACCTCGAGCAGATGCAGCGCGACGCTGAAGACGCGTACTTTGACATGGACGACGACTGAGATGGGCGAGCGAGTGCTTGCTTGTGTGTGTGAGGTTGATCCGCCAGTCGGCTAATCTTAGCAGTCGTCTGTCTATCTATAGCCTCTTGTTTGTGTTTCAACACAGTCACGAGCTGCTGTTGCTGTGTGTGAGCGCTCGAGTCATCATCGCGCCATCGCTTGCTCTTGCTCTTGGTCCTGGTGCGCAACGACGCACATGGACGCCAAGTGACGCGGCGCCATCTCTTGACTGCTGCTCCGTCCTTTGCTCTATCGTACAGCCATTCGCTCGAGTCGTCCTGTACGCGTACTGGAGCTCTCTGTAGTGACCGCACGACGACGTACCAACACTGAGCGACGATGCATCGCGCCGAGAAGTCAAGCAGCCGTATCTGCCGCAATCGCGAAGTCGAGCGCGCGCAGGAGCTCCATCGCAAGAAGATCGATGGCGTCAAGTCGTACCTCACAGGCGTCGTGAGTCGTTCGGCAGCGGTGAAGCCCATCGTCGGTGCGACGTTCCGGCGCTTTAAGCCTGCAGCGTCAAGTCTCAGTCTCCACTGCAGCGCAGCAGACGTCGAAGATGGCGGCAGCGAGAGTGAAGATGACGCCAATGAAGACGGTGACGACGATATGCTGAGCGCAGATGACAGCGAGCCGTTTGGGAGTAGTGCACCAATGTCTTCAGCCGGTTCGGCGTTCTTCAACGCACCAAGTGGCGGTGGCAGTGGCAACGCCAGCGGCTTTGCACTCAACGCCATGGAGCCGCACGCGTCCGTGGCGTTTGCGATCGACAAAGCCGATGAGTTTCGATCTGTTGCGCCAGTTCCGCTGCTTGCGAAGCAGCCAAGTCACCAGCAGCAGCAGCTTCTGCTCCATGCACGAGCGCTTGTTACTGGCAATGGCAGCGCTGCGCTGAAGAAGAACTCGCTCAACAGTTCGTTCCGAACGCGGCGACTGAAAGAGATCCGAGCCGACAACGTCGGCCTCTTTGAGCGCATTCGCAAGAGCGCCGCGCACTACCGGAACGACGACCTGAAGCGCGAGTGGGCACAGAACGTGTCGTACTTGTCGTCGATCTGCGAGTTCCCAGTCGTACTTGCGAGTCCGCGCAGTCAGCACCAGCGCCATGGCGATAGTAGCGAAGGGGATGAGGAAGAGCAAGGCGGGAGCATGCACAGTGGACTCAGCACACCAGCGCGACACCATCAACATCTCCCGCGGATCCACCAACCTGCTGCTGTGCACCCGATCCGCGCTGTGCCGACGTCGCCTCGGAGACTCCAGCTCAACCTCTCGCCAGCATTCCGGTCCCTTCGAAAGGGCATGCCGCAGCAGCCTGCGCTCCCACCGATCTCTGCATCGCCGAGTACAAGCACATTTGGTTCGCTAGCGTCGCCGCCGTCAGTCTTTGCCAGTAGCAGCGCGATGGCATCGTCAGTCTCCATCGTAGGCTACAAGTTCCATGGCTCGAGCAGCCAGGACAGTCATCCAGTCGACGCAAGTGAGAGCGACAGCGACGGTCACGTGAACGACAGCGACGTGCCGACACTGCCGTCACGCGCAACGTCAGTCGGCTCGCCGTTTGTCGGCGACCTCAGCTTCCCATCGACCACGCAGCTCCATGAGACCAAGTACCAGCTCCTAAAGCTCGGGCGATTCGTCGGTGGGACGTACCTCGTACTCACAGTCTTCTGCGGCGACGGCGTGCACAACCCGTACGGCTTTGACGTCTTTGCGTTCGACCGCGCGTCGCAGTGCGAGTTCCGTCTCTGCGTCACGAAGCAGATGACGCACGAGCTCCTAGACACGATCAGCTCGTCGTCCCAGGCAGCTGCTACAGCTGCTGCTGGGACGAACCTCTCGATGGAGCAGATCGCACGCAGCATCTGCGACCACGTGAACTTTGCAACGCTCGAGTCTGGACTTGGCGAGATGGCGTTCTTGACTGCGAACGTCGGCGGTAGCACCAGCCGCACCGACCACTGCGCACTGCTGCTCGACACTACATCGTCGTCAATCGCGCTCTGTCTGCACCAGTGCGTCGAGATCGAGATGGCAACGTCTAGTGTTGCTCTCGCAGAGGCACTCAGCGACGCTGCTGCCAGTGGAAAGCGGAAGCGCAAGCTCCACGTGTTTGCATCAACGCGACCGCAGAAGAGTACGCCTGTGACGTACGACGAGAGTGCAGCAGGTCGCCTCAGTAGTAGCGAGACGGTCTGTTTTCATATCCGCGATGTTGACAGCCACGTGGGGACGACACAAGGCGTGAGCACGTCCCCAGCACTCGCGCTTGAAGTGGAGATCGAGCTCCATGAGCTGTACGCGATCGTGAGTGGGCAGTGGCACGGCAACGACAGCAACTCTCCAAGCTCGAAGAGCAGTCACAAGCGCAAGAAGCGGACCAAGACATCACAAGCGAAGCAGAGCTCACTGGCGATGCACGTCAGCATCGAGCGCGTGATCGCGGCTGCGATTCGCCACTTGCACATTGTGAACGTCCCGAGTGGCGACACAGGCGATGAACTCACACAAGTGCTGATCGTGAACCGCCACGTGAATGCCCTGCTACATCCTGTGCCACACGCCCTCGCGAAGATGCGAGCGCTCGAGAAGACGCGGTCGCGACAGCATCTCCCACGAGCTGCATCGTCTCCGACACGAGCTCTGAGTCATATAACTCGCGGCGTGCGCGTGCTCGAGTCTGGCGTGATCTGGAAGAACGCGTATGTGCTCGCGCGCGTGTCCATAGACAGTAATAGTGATGGCAATGGCAGTGACGACAACAGCGAGAGCTGCGATGACAGAGAGCACGCCGAGTCGGCGACGCCGCAGTACATCCAAGACATCGAGACATCGGTTCGTGTCGTTGTGTTCAACTCGCTCACGAGCAAGTACTCGGAACGCGCACTCTGTCCAGAGTAAGTCGACGCTGTCGTTGCAAAGCTCGACGCACTCATTCTAGCAGACGACGACACGGAGTTCCAAGAGACGAGTGCGTTCGTGAAGCAGCTGCTGCTGCGACTCGAGATCGAAGTCGATCTGTTTGGAACCGAAGTGCTCACGTTCCCGACACTTGATATCAAGCAGCCGCTGAACTCGCACACCGAGCAGCTCTCTTCGCATCACTACTGCAGCACTGGTAGTGCGAGTACTGCGTCAAGTCGACGCAGTCTCATTGGACGACATGCAATCAATCGCACGATCGGTCTTGGCGAGAGCAAGCGCGTGCATGAGGACGACAACAGCGAAGTCGACGAAGACGATGATGGTGTGGATGCCGACACTGCAGCGACGCGCATTCAAGCACACGTGCGCGGGTTCCTCTTTCGAAGTCAGTACTATGGTGCTGGTGATGAACAGCTCGACGACGACCTCGATCGAGACGCAGAATGTGATCGTCGCGAGCACAACCGCAGCGGCGCTGTTGATGCTGGAGAGACGATGGCTGTACATGCTGACAGTGGCGATCACTGCAAAGCTCGCGACCAGCACACCGAAATGCAGTTCCAGTGCAGTGCGAGTCGCAGCGAGAGTCGCTCAAGGACGCAGCGAGAAGCTACCACCGAGTGCGAAGTCGTGCAGCCTGATGGCAACAACGCACAAGCAGATTGTCTTCACGACATCGAGCTAAACACAGTATCGTCAGCGCCACCAGAAGCGTTGCCATCACCAGCTGCTCAAGCTGGCGCAATGGAGCGTCCCAGCAGCAGCAGTAGTGAGCAGAATCCGCTCGCGTCTGCGGATGTACGAAGCGGAGTGAAGATCGACCATGCGTTTTGTCTCGTGCGAGAAGCAGCCGAGTTGCATCGCGACGCAAGTGGCAGCAAACGAGTCGTGTACACGATCGGAGCGCTTGGACAGCTCGATCGGCAAGACGCAGCACGAGCACGAGACAACGAGCAAAGCGGAGGTGTTTGACTGTTAGCTTGTCAAGGACAACTATTCGGTTGACTGTCGTGGCGTTGCAGTCGCTCGATGATCGTTGGACGGCTCTGGTGTCGAGGCTGTCGCCGCTGGTGATCTTCTACTTGACCATTTCGTGTTGCGATCAAATCGCGCAGCACGCTGATGTCATGTCTTCGTTTTCTGCCTTTGCTGTTCTTGCGCTCAAACGTGCGCCTGTGATCCGTCGTGGGGCCATCGCCGTATTTGTTCACCATTTCGTCGTTTGTGTGGACTCCGGCGGCGGTCCAGTTCATGTCCGCTTGGGGCGCTTCGGTAGCTGGCTCGGTCTCACGACCAAGTGCCAAGCTCGTGTTGCAACTCTTGCGCGTGTGCAGTATCGTCGCACAGTGACCAGCCGCGCAACGTCACGTAGCAGTTGCATGCGCGTGCCGTGCCATTGAGAGTGCAACAGCTGTGAGAGTGTGCATGTGGCAGTGCTCTTTGTGAGTGCTCTGTGTGAAAGCGCGAGGGTGGGTTTTGTGCCTCTTGGCTTTCCCATCCTCAATCCCAATCTTTCGCGGTGGAACTCAAGTCTTCTCATTGCTTTGTGCATCGACTCCTCTGCACTACAACGACCACCAGCAGAGCCCACGCACGTCTCTGTCTGCGCTCAGTCTGTTCGGTCTGACAGTTCATCGACCCAGTGACGCACGTTCGACCGTCGATGATGACGTATTTGGCGTGCATCTTGCATCGGAACGACACATCCACACGGTTCGGGAGGAAGAAGATTTGAGAGTGCACGTCGCTCAGCTAGCTCGTGCACGTCAGGAGACGGACTCGAACGTGCTTGTCCCGATCCAGCTTGGCTATCAAGCGCTTTCGAATCTGCGCAACACACCACCAAACGTTTATGTTAGGTAGATCCTCGTTAATCATCACGACTCAGAACAACGTGATGCATACTCACCTTGTGGTGCGTCCATTCCCAAACTGCGATGTCAATGGTCTCTGTCGCCATGTCAAAGAGCGAGAGGAAGTCGTCAAGCGGTGCTCTGTCAGGAGCTACGTCACCGCATGGGAACTTATACGCGCGATGCCAAACCTCGTTCTTCGTCTATGCCAGTCGTTGCACTCGCACTAGCTCGTGCGCCTCTTGCTCTTTCTCAACCAGTGCAGCCTGCGAAGTCTGCACTTGCTTCGTCAAAGCTTGCTCCTTCTTGAAGAGCTTGTCGTGTTGCTTCTTGAGCAGCTTGTCGTGTTGCATCTCTTGTTTGCGCAGGCGATGAGCAAGGAGCGCCTCGTAATCTCGATGCTGTGGCGACTCATGCTCCTTGACCTTCAGACGCTCCAGTAAACTCAGTGCTTGTCCAGACACAGTTGAGCATCTCGCGTCGTGCTGCGCTTGCTGCTTGTTCGTCGGGTTGCCATCGTCGCACTGTCGACGCGCCAAGTTGCGCTGCTCGTGGTAGACGTCATGCTGTTCCGGGTGGTCCTGAGAGCCGTCATGCACATAGTCATCGAGCCCACCGTTAAACTCGTTGTCGTCATGCAGTGCGTCTGCGTCAGGAGGGTCGCGGCAAGCAGCGCGAGCGTTGTTGAGCTTGAGGCGCTTACGATGCGAACATAGTTGCGAACGCGCTTGGTAGGCCGATCGTGAGCCGACGTGTTCAGCAAGCTTGCTGGTAGGCCCGCTTGGGTGCTTGGAAGACCATCGAGAAAGAGCCGGTGCTCCTCCAACGACCACGGTCCGGTTCTTGTTGTCATCATGCTCGCTTGTCGTGTCTTGGTCGATCTGAGCAGCGACTGCGTGCAGAGGGTCGTAGGACCACTGAAGCGCGGTAGAGAACACAGACACCGAGTGTTGTTGTCGATTCTTTTTGCGCGTAACGCGCACGAGTGCGTAGCTGCCCGTCCGCTGCAGGTGTTGGAAAAGGACGTCGTCAACGTCCGAAATGCGCCCGACCAGTGCCCACTGCAGTACAACGAGCGTCCTGTCTTTCATCGCGCAAACGTTATTGCGGGTCCACAGGCGGGTAGTGAGCAAAGCTAGGTCCTCGACAGTCATTAGCGGTGCCTTTTCCTGCAGCGGGCGACCTTTTGCTGACGTCTGCTACAAGTAAGTGCGTCGGAGCGTCATTCGCTTTGTCTTGTACCAGTTCTGGTTGTCAGTGAAGAAGCGCTTGCGTGTCGTTTGCACGAGCTGCCTCTTGACACTGCTTAGGTACGTTGATGACGTAGAGAAGCCGATGTCGACGTCTACGACCAGGAACGCAGCGAACTTGCCGAACAGGTCTTCGTTCACGTCGTCACTGCCAATCGAGCTGAGCGTGAGCGCGCTGTTGTTGTAGCGAGCGAGAAAAGAGAACTTTTTCAGCGCTGCTTGAGAGAATGACAGGTGTCAATAGTTTACTCAAGTCAAAATGGGAATTGGATGCGATCTTGATGTATGTATTGCATATCCAAAGTACGAAATCGCACTTTGCTGACGAGCTACAGTTGCAGCGTTGACACGACAATTTGCCTTGACCAACTTGCAGCAACGACACCTCGCAAGATGCTGTTCCTCGAGCAGACGCAGGGCTTTGGCGGTGGCGGCAGTGACGTGCTCGCAGGCGATGCGCAGCCGCCGTCGCTCTTTGAGCTGCTCATGCAGGAGCGCATGGCTGGCGGCATCAAGCCTGCGCTCGAGTACCTCGTGCACACAGTCGCAGACTCGTACCCGCAAGTCGCGCTCGCGCTGCCAGTGCGGCAGTTTGAGGAGACGTACGCACTGCTGCGGTTCCTCGCTGAGCGCTACTTCCTCGCGCGCTATGACAGCCTTGCGACGGAAAAGTTCTACGGCATGAAGCGCGTGATGTTCCAAGCCCCGACTGAGAGCGGGCAGCCAGCGACGACAGCGCCGCTCACAGATCGCGCACGGACACAGTCGCTCCTCTTTGCAGTGCGCCTCTCTCGCTTGAGTTCAATGCGCATGGCACCTCGGTTCGCTCGTACGTCTAACACTACGCTATGTGCGCGTGTGTACAGGTGCTCATGCCGTACTTGAAAGCCAAGCTCGACAACTACCACAAAGCGCTGCAAGAACAGTCGCTGCCATTGACTGCGCCACGAGACCCAGTCACGCACGATGACAGCAGCAACTCAGCCACTAGCAGCACTTCAATTGTATCCGCTGCACGTACTCGCATGAACTTGTTCCTGCGCCGCCTCAAGCAGCTGCAGCTCGTGCTCCGACTCAAGCGCGCGTTCCTCAAGAGCTACCCGTTCGCCCACTTTGCGTACGAAGGCGCGTTCTTTCTCTATCAGGTGCGCTACATCTACAGCCTCTCTCTCTCGCTCATTGCTGTGAGCAGTACCATCGTATGCGAGTCCTCACGTGCTTTGGACTCTTCGCTTTCTCTCTCTCTCGTTCTGTGTCATGTGACTGTAGTGGCTCTACCTCTTTGGTGACACGCCGTACTTCTCGCCGTTCCTGCGCCGCATGAAGATCATCCTCGTGCGCGTCACGTCTGATGACGAGGTACAGATCTACTACTACCTCTCCGTCTCTGTCTCTATCTCTTGCGATCACAGCTTAGAGCGTCACTGACCCCGTACGCTTTGCTTCGTACACTCTGCCTCCTCTCAGTCGGCGTTCCGACAGACCCAGAACGAGTACCGCGAGCAGCTCCTGGCAAAGCTCGGCGGCTCGAGCGTGCTCACGCGCGTGCGTCGTCTTTTACTGCGCGCATCGTGGGCGACGCTCGACCACTCGTACGTGCTGCTGCTGCTCGGCATCGCAGGGTACAAGTTCATCGAGTGGATGTACTCGGAAGAGGGCGTCGCAGTGAAGATGCGCATGACGGGCACTGATGCGCCGATCCCGCCGCCGCCACTCCCACCACAGTTCTCTGGCAGTGCGCTCACGCTCGCAAGCGCGGACCCGTCGACGTGTCCAGTGTGTCGCCAAGTGCGCGTGAACCCGGCGATGTCGGTCTCTGGCTACGTCTTTTGCTACACGTGTCTCTATCGGTACGTCGAAGAGCACGGCGAGTGTCCTGTGACGCAGATGAAGTGCGACCTCGCGAGTATCGTCAAGATCTACGACGACGCACGCGATGCGTAGGACGTGCGTCTGAGCGTGCAGTAGCGTAGAGTCGTCATCTGAATAGACTGCAGTGGCTTGTGTGTGCCATGTGCCTTTGCTTGTCGCTGTGGATGTGTGTATCAAGCGTACACTGCGTCCTCGCCTCTTGCTGGTCACGTCAACGCCGCCACGCGACCTCTCAGGCATCGACTCTGAAGAGCTCATCGTCAGTCAGTCAGTCAGTCCGCACTACAGCAATGCTCAAGAAGCCGTCTGTGCGCGCAGTCAAGAAGCCCGTCGTGTGTGCTACAGCAGTCGACAGCGCACTTGAGACTGCGCTGTTCGCAGCGTGTGCAGAAGGCGACATGGACAAACTGCGCGACGTCCTTGCGTCGATCGAGCGCAATCGCGAGAGTGTCACGCTCAAAGCGATCGAAGAGCTCATTGCGTGTGCGTTTGCACGCGCTGCAAGAGGGAATCACGTCACTGTGCTGGCGTTCCTCCTTGCGCTCGACAGTTCGCACCCAATGCTTGCGTTCGTTCCACTTGCACTGCGCTACGGCGTGTGCCGCACTGAGCGGTACTTCCCGCCACTACCAAGTGGCACTCGCTGCTGCTTTGCACTGCGGTACATCGGCTACGCTGCCGTGGCGTGCGTCGAGCACAACGCACTGAGCGCACTGCAGCTTTTCCTCGACAACGCACTGCTCGAAGACGTCGAAGTCGTGCGCTGCTTTGCGCTCGCAAAGCAACACGCTGCGCGCTTTGACGCACCAAACGTCGGTGCGTACCGTCCACTGCTCCTGCTCTTGATCACGCGCTTCCCAGCGCTGCTCGCACACGTTGGGACCATTGCTGCAGCAAGCGACGCTCAGGACAACAACAGCAGTCGCAGTGATAGCAGCAGCAGAGAGGCAGCAGAGCACATGCGAGCGCTCGAATCCTCGCTCGTGTACGAGTACAAGCTCAGCCACGCAAGCGAGTGCAAGTGACAATATATAAAGCAAGCCTCTGTGTCATCGCAGTCGTGTGTCGTCGCGTCGCTCGCAAGCGCCGACAAGCACGCGCCTCATTGCTTTGCGAGCTCACGCACACTCACTCACTTCTTGAACGACGCAGAGCCACTGGCGCCGGTGCTGAAGAGCACGATGATAGCGCTCATGTTGTCGCGACTGCCCTTCGAGAGGCACTCGTCGAGGAGGTGCTCGCAAATGTCCTTTGGGTTGCGCACGCCAGCTGCCGAAGCAAGGCGAGCGAGCGAGAGAGAGCGATACTGTCAGCACCATGGTCCATACACAGTCACAGTCCCATCCACAGCCGCACTCGGACGCACCTTTGAGCTTGCTCCGAATGAACTTGCGCAGCTGGTCGTTGCTCATGACGTCGTAGATGCCGTCGCACGCGAGGACCATGAACTCGTCCGCGCTGTCGCGGCGGTGGATGCGCACGCACGGCTCAGCGGTCACGAGCTGCTGGTGCGGCTTCAGACTCGCATTGCGCTTGAACCAGAGGTCGCCAAAGCTGCGCGAGACTGCGACACCGCCGCACACGCGACCGCGGAAGACTGTGCCACCAGCGGCCATGATGCGCTGCTTCTCAAACTCCAGGTCCGGCTTGTGGTCGACCGAGAGCTGGATCACCTCTTGCGACTTGGCGTTGCTCAGGATGCAGCGCGAGTCGCCGACGTTGCCGCAGATGACGTCTGTTGGCGTGATGATCGCAAAGAGTCCGGTCGAACCGACTTCGTCGGACGTCGTCGCAAAGTCCGGGTCCACCTTGAGCGCTTCGTCCACTTCGATGAAGCTCTTGCTCAGCGCCACTGCGAGCGACTCGGACGACTGCGTCGTCGTTTGCACAGAGAGAGAGAGAGATCCGAGAGTTAGTCCTGATGCGACGAGCGAGAGAGAGAGAGAGCGGACTGGTCGAGCCAGATGCGAACGAGCATGCAAGAGAGTGAGCGGTTCACAGACCTTGGCGTCGTTCTGGAAGTCCTCAGTGTTGATGAGGTGCGGGATGATGCGCTTGGCGCTGCGTCATTGCAGAGTAAGTGAGAGAGAAAGAGAGAGGAGGGTGCTGTTAGTATAGACGACCACAGAACGAGCAAGGACAGGAGCGTTAACATACACCGCCTGGGAGATCGCCGAGCCGCCGTGGCCGTCAAAGACAGCGACGCAGTACGTGTCGGGCGTTGACGCGTCGAGTGGGATCTGCACAATGTCAACGTCCTGTAGAAAGCGAGAGAGGCACGAACACACACGTGCAAGACATGTCAGACATGATGGCAAAATAAATGCCACAAGCGCAAGGTTAGAGAGAGAGCATGAGTAGCCGTCGCACCTCCATTGCCTCGCGCCAGCCTTGCATCGAGGCGTGGCCGATGCTGAGCGATCCAGCCGTGTGCACGGCCGACTCCTTCTCGGTCTTGGGCTCAGCGAGGAAGCGCGACATTGTCGTGGATTGTCGAGATGTGTGTGTGAGTGGCGTCTGCTGCTGCTTGACAGGCAGGGAATGAGAGAATACGAGCGTGAGTCGTGAGGACGTATACACACATGCATGCACGTATGGACGTGGGCAGCACGGCAAGAGCGCACGAGCGCGCGCGAGAAGAGCGGCAGGAAGCGCGTCGTCGTACCTGCTCGCTTGAGTAATGTGCTTGTGCGGCAAGCTCGTCGCTCGTGTGGCGATGTTATGCGATTATACTTGATTTTTGTATGTTTTGATATGATATGCCCGTTTGGCGCTGAACTGGACTTTATATCGTGGGAAAGTACTCACAGTATTTAGGCAATGGATTCTCAAAGCGATGCAATCTGTGATTCTGAACCCTCTTTACTGGGTTTTGTTGTGTCTTCTCACAACTCGAAGCGACGCAGCTAGAACGCATCCGCTGAAGTCGGTGATGTCGTCGTCGTCGTTGTTGTCGCTGATGCTGTCGCTGACGCTGCTGATGCCGCGCAGTCTGCGAGTGCTGCTGCGTGCTCTGTGCAAGCGTCTGCATCATAACACACAAACGGCGTGAGGCTGCTGCTGTCTGCAGCGACGATGTGGCAAAACGCAACGACTCACTCGCACCTGCGGATCCGCTGTCGACGACTTGCCGAGCTTGCGCCACATCGATGCCGACTGCTCGCGGACATGGCATCAGCTCAGCCACATCCGAGCTCATCCACTTGGTACATACATGCACAGGTTTGCCAAGAGTATTGACCGCGCTGACACGCAGACGTACGCGCTTTGTCAGCTGCGCCTCGGCACACGCGAGCTGACTCATGAGGTCGCTCAGCGCTGTGAACTTGCTCTTCCTGCCACGCGATGCACAGCGCGTCAGCTAGCAGTCGAGATACATTGCAATGCATCACGAACGCTACTACTGCTACTGCAAACGCGCCGGAAGCGATCGATCTCTTCGCACGCGAGCGCGCGCGTGACGAGGTCAGTGAGGAACCGCGTGCGCTTCTGCTGACTCTCGCACTCGTCCGGTGGCGGTTCAGTGCTGCGGAAGCGTGATGCGAACATCGATGCAGTCGATGCTGCTGCTGAGAGCCGATTGGTTACAGCAGACGCAGCAGACTGGGCTGCAGCAAGCGCTGCGCTAATCGAGTCGCTTGCGTCACTTGCGCTAGTGCGTCGTTGCTGCTGCTGTTGTTGCTGAGGAGGAGCAGTCGACGGCTGCAGTGCCTGCTCGCGCACAGCAAGCAGCTCCTTCATGTCCTTCACTTGGTGCAGCAAGTACTTGACGTTCTCGTGCAGCAGCAGCTCGTAGATCACTGGCTCGACTCGACTCACTTGGCTCCATTCACGCACTGCAGCCGCTGCTCGTCACAGGCATACACACAGATCCAAGCAGAGAGCTTAGCGCCATCTCTTCGTCATGCTTCTGTCCAACACGAGAGAGGCAAGACACGCACTTGACTTGTCCAGGAGGTCGCTGAACGCTGCGTCGACTGGGTCGACTCCTGCTGCTGTCGTGACCGCTGCTGCTTCCTCGACCTTCCAGCCGTTGAAGAGCGTGTGCAGCGCACTCACGTCTTTGGCGAGCGCTCCGCTCTTCTCGGCCATGCGCTGTCCAGAGACGTAAACATACACAGTGAGCCATCATGACTGAGTGGACATGATCTTTTCGCTATCTGACTACCAGTGCACAAAACGTACCTTTGTGCACCCTGAGATGTCCACGAGCGTGCGCTCGAGCACGTCGAGCTGCTTCTTGAACGCTGCGAAGAGGCTGAGAGGACGACACACAGCAGCAGCACGAAGACGTGGTGTGAGATCGCTCGTTCTCTCATGATAGACCGAGCACAAACGCATCGGTCGTACAGTTCGCAGTCGCTCGGTGCAGACTCAGCAGTGATGCGCATGAGCCAGCGCAAGTGACCCGGTCCAGCGTTCTCCATCACGGCCGTCGCACGCTTGGCGGCTTCCCACTCTTTCTCGTCGCCGACTGCGAAGAAGCTCACGACAGCTTCGTCCGAGCGCAAGTACGGCGACTGCAGAACGGCGTCGAGGAAGAGCGAGAGTCCTCGGATGCGGCTCTGGATGTACGCGTCGCTCTTGAGCACCGTCGTCTTGTCCGGCAGAGACGGCACGAGCATCCCAGCGTACCGCGCACGCAGGACGCTGTGGAGCCACGCAAAGTCGCTAAAGCACCGTCGCACGCGGCTTTGCTGCGACTCGAGCGTCACGACAAACGTTGTGCTTCTTCAAGTAGCTCCCGCGCGCTTCGGGCTCGCCGACTGTCGCAGTCATGCGCTCGCTCAGGATCTGCTCGCACCACGTCTACGTGGCAAAAGGCAGGGTGAGAGAGTGAGCAAATGAGGTCGTTGCCATAGCTATGCAAGTCATTTGAGCCTGTCGTGCCCGACGCTACCTCGTGCTCATTGTGGTCGAATGCACTCAGGTGCTGGCACATCTTGAGCGATCGCGTAGCTGCCGTCAGCGCTGCAGCAGCGAACTCGTCGCGTCCGTGCGTGAAGAACTGCATCGTGGTCGATTGAGCGTGAGAGTGAGATCGAGGCAACGCAGAGCTCTTGGTGCAATGAGAGACTCGGCGAGTGTGAGGCACGCGTCAATCAGTCGTCCAGCACAAAAGATCGCGACTCTTTAGGATCGCGATCCTCATGCTTCACAAGGAGGCGATGAGCCATGAGCGCCGGCTATGAGGCATTGGTTGGTGCCCATGGAGGAACGAGTGAAAGCATGTGTGTGTGAGAGAGAGCGATGAACAGACACACACTGTTGGATTCGCACACGCAAGAGCAAGAATGTGTAGAGGCATCTGGGGAGCTGCCATGACGACGACATGCACCACGAAGTCGCGTCGAGGCTAGTGAATGAGCACATTGCGTGCCGCAACATCACAGCTCTGCAAACTTGCGCTTTGTCGAGCGCTGCGGCTGCTGCACGAGACGCTGGAGGTGGTGGAACTGCTGCGCGTGCAGCGTGGCTTCAAGCGCGCCATCCATGCGCGAGTCGTGCACACTCGCACAAGCAGCAGACAAGTCGCTCGACCCAGCCGAGATGCTGCTGCTTGCGACAGCAGTCGTAGTCGCAAACACAGTCGCGAGACCGCCAGCAAAGCGCTCGAGCGCTCGAAAGCGGCCAGATGTGAGCGACCACGCGCGCTCGAACGGCGTCTCGTCGTCGCACTTGATCAGCGCTGCTTGCAGCGTCTTGTCTTTTGCACTCGCGCGGCGCAGTGCCTGGTGCTCCTGGTCGATCACATCGAGCTCTTCGTCGCTAAAGAACGCGCGCAGTGGCTCATCGTGGCGCGCGAGCAATGCCGCAAACTCACGGCCACCCAGCTGCGCAAGTTCGTGCGGGAGCACTGGCGGAAGCACGTCTGCGCTTGCTGATTCAGGCTCGCGACGGTTGCTGCTCGAGCGCTGTTCGTCTGTTGTCATGGCTGCGAGCGCTTCGACGAGGTCCACTAGACTCGCTGCAATGCTCTCGACAGCGGCGTCCAGCGCTGCTGGCGCTGCGTGTGCGACGACGGTGTTCACAAACACGCCGAGGTCGCCGAGAAAGTCGCGGACGCTAGCGTTCGAGACACTGTGGCGCCGCGGCGTTGACTCAGTTGCACTGTCATCGTCACTGTTGCTGCTGGTTGCTGCTGGTTCTTTGACATTGAACGCCTGGACCAAGTCTGCAAGCAAGTCAGCGAGCACGTCGGTCTGCTGCGCGACGCTCAAGCGCTTGCTCTCGAGCGTCTTGAACGCGTCGTTCGCGCGGCCAGCGACCCAGTGCACGACAAAGAACGCGATCCACCACGCGTCGTCTGGCATCGCACCAACACGTGAGCTGCTGCTGCTCGCAGCGTCGTCCAAGTGCTTGCGCAAGCGCACGCGCTTGTCTGTGATCCACTTGGTGTCTTTGCCCATTGCGAGCCACGGACTCGCAACGCTCGGTGGCTGCCCCATCTCGAGCACGAGGCTGTCTTGGCTCTGGATGTACGCACGGAGCGCACGGAACGATGCGAGGAACGCACCACTGAGCAGCGCGCGGTAGAACTGCTGCATCGTTGCGTCGAGCTGCGCGCGACTGCAGTACGAGCGGTACACTGGGTGCGCTGCCTCCCGCTCAATGCGCGCACTGAGCGCAGCGACGCACTCGCTGTGCTTCGCGTCGCGATCAGACCCGAGTCCAACGAGGCGGTGGCGCCAGATCGGGAACACTGCGTCCATTGTGCGAGCAAACGTCTCGTACAGCGCCTCGACGCCCGCGTCCGTGTCGTGTGGACCGAGCGGAAGCGCAACGAGGTGGACGCTGTGCACCGATGCGTTGCTGCACACGCGCAGCTGGATGTCGACACACGACGCGTGCGCGGCCGAGTGCACGCCGACTGTGAACGCCCAGCTCTGCTCGAGCAGCTGCGCAATGACGTCGAGACTCATCGCAGAGCTCAGTCGCACGAGCTCGAGCGCGTCTGTATCCGTTGCTGCGACTGCTGGGTCCAGTCCCGTGTGCACGACGATTGCAGTCAGCGCTTTCGCGAGCTGTTGGTGCGTCAGACCCGCAGCGAGAAAGTCGACTGCGAGGTCGAGCTGCACGCGACTGCGCAGTGACACGCGGTACACAGTGCAGTCAGTACTGGTCGTGTCCTTCGCCGTGTGCGCTTGCACAAGCTCGCTGCTGCGGAACGTCCGTGGTCGCCAGAGCTGGTCAGTCGAGGCGCTGCTCTTGCTGCTGCTACTACCGGTAACGACAAAGTCCACGACCGATTGCTTCACGTCGATCGAGCGCGTGGGTTCGTCGTCACTCGCTAGGTGCGTGGCAGCCGACAGAGTCGGCGCTGGTGCCGTTGGTGCTGGTGCTGTCGTCTCAACAGCAACAACAGCAGCAGGAGCAGGAGGAGCAGGTTTCACCGTCTCAATTGGTGCAGGTGCACTCGCAGGAGCAGGCGATGGCACAGGCATGGCTGGTGCAGGAGCTGGTGCAAGATGGGACTTCGTCTCTACGCTCGCGTACACGCTGGCGTCACTCACGCGACTGCGCTCGAATGTGCGTCGGCTCGTTGCTGGACTTGGCGTAGCAGCAGATGCAGCAGTGCTGGTGCTGGTGGCCAAAGTGCTGGGACTGACAGACGGTAGCTCATCTTTCGTTGCCACTTGGAAGAACGTGACCTTGTCGTCGTCCGACGCAAGACGGTACTTGGTCCACATGCGGGGGTGCTGCGACATCAAGTGCTGCACGTACTGGTCCGTGCGGAACGACGGCTTGAAGTATTTGAGGTTGATCGTAGCGCGGCGCTTGCGTCCCTCTTTCTCCTCGCGCCCAAAGTACTTGCAGAACAGACAGAGCGCAGACATGACTTTGCCCGTCGCGTCGTCACGCTTCGCGACCTGGAGCCCAAACTTGAGCTCATGCGCGATGTTAAAGTCCGTGTAGCGCTTTACGTGCTTTGTCTCGGCGTTCTCAGCTGGATTCTCGCCATCAGCAGAGGTAGTAGTAGCTATGTCAAGCCCTGCGAACGTTGCTGCTGCTGTAGGCGTCGAAGAGGAAGAGGAAGACGTTGCTTGGGTCGCCGCTGTCACTACCGCCGACAAGCTCGCGAGCTCGTCGCTTGCTCTCAACTTTGCCGCCATATTCGCTTGTTGTGGTATTTACGACCTAGCAGGCAAATTCCGAGCCAACCAAACAGTGCAAATAAGGATATCCATGCTCAAACAGGAAATGGCTCAAACGCGTGGACATTTCTCTTTGGACTGATAAAAATCTCGAGACAAAACATGAACGGATTTGCGGTAGCATTTTTAAGAAAAAGAAAACAATATAAGATATATGTAGGTTGTTTATGGATACATCTGCTAAAACCCAGCAGACGATATTTCCAGAGCTTGGACTTTGTATTTCTCAGACAGACAAGCGAAAAAGAAAACGTATTGCGAAAATACGTGACAAACATGACTTCCAAAAAATAGGGAAATACAAATTCTACGAAACCGAAGCCCGTAACTTATGTTTAACCTATACAAAACGTAAAATAGAATTTACCGGCTTTCGGAGGTAAAACGTTTGGATAGTATTATTAGAAAATATATCATTTACGAGGTGAAGCACTAGATTATTGCAACCGAACACGAAACAAACGACATCAAATGAACACAAAATACGATTTATATCAGGAGATAATGCCGTTTCGTATCAAGTTCACATTTATATACATTCAGAAATATGTAATGCGAGCAAAAGAAACTTCCATACTATCTAAGGAGAACATGGCAGCTAAACTTGCTTCAAGACCATGCTGTACGAGCTTAGGGCCACCACTCTTATCGCTGCACATTTAAGGTGCAACGATTCACCACAGGAATTTTTCGCTTTTTGCTTTACAATTCCAACTTTGGATAACCACAAATTTGTGCATGTTAAATATATCTTCAGGTAATCCAGGTAAACGGCTACGTTTTTGACACCATATGAGCTGTGCTTGATCTCGAGAGCGGCGTACATCTTGATGAACTCTGCAGCGATGCTTCTTGGGTCGACCACGCTCGACGGCACCATGTGTCGCATGGCATTCTCGTACACAGCGCTCCATCGACAGAGCGCTGTAGAAAACACAGCGCCGAACTTGAACGCCATCGATGTCTCGGTATGCCTCTCGAGCCCGCCCTTGCTCAGGTTTGCGCTGCCTGTGAGAAGGTACGAGTTGTCGATCAAAATGTCTTTGCAGTGCATCGTAGTCTTGAGCAGTATGACTTGAGTACGGGGAGCGTCGCGAAGTAGATGAGCAAGTGAACGGGGGTCCTTTGCGGTCCGTGCATCCGTCATCACTTTGATCTGCAGCCCCTTGTAGTCCTCCAACAGCTTCAGGAAGAGCGCAGCGATCTGTGCGCACAGCACGTACGAGAGCAATGAGAGAACGTATGAATTTGCGGTCTTGTTGTTGTTGTAGACACTTGATACTTATTTTAGTATGTAAATGTCCACTGTCAAATTGCGTTCTCTTCCTCACGCCAAATCGCAACAAGCTCATTTCGATGTGCTTCATGCGCTCGTACCATCTCGTCGCGCTCGCGCTTGCGCTGCTGCTGGGCTCGACGCGCGCGTGGCATGTGAGCAGCGACGGCAAGGTCCAGCGGAGCTCTCACTGCGCTTTCCATGGACTCGACTTGCTCAACCAGCAGACGCTGAGCGACAAGTGCGGCGACATTTGCGACTTTGTGCCCAACTGCACGCACTGGACGTGGACATCGTACCTCAGCGGCACGTGCTGGCTCAAGCAAGGCGCATCGAA
>JAASFL010000067.1:0-42124 GCA_023333735.1 Globisporangium takayamanum
CGCGGTACACGCGCGCAATCACAATCTCCGCATGACTAGGACAGATCAGCGACGCGTGTGTGCGAGTGAGTGTGCGCTCGTCTGTAGTACATGCATAGAGAGAGGCTTGTAGGACGCACCGCTGTGTTGCAATCGTCGCGCGCACAAACTGACCGCGAAAGATGCGCTGGATGTCAATCGCTGCGCGTCGTTCTTTTGCTTCGTTTGCATGTGCATCGCTGTTGCGCATCGTGATGCAAGGGCATACGTAGCAGAACATTGTTAGTCATGGCGTGCGATGCGCATTCACACACAAGTAGGCAGCAGAGGCGTACTCAAGCAGTTGCTGCAGCAGTGCAAGAGTCGAGTGCCGATTCGACCAGCAGTCCTGGAACAGCGCCATTGCACCGCCACCTTGTTCACACTCTCGCAGCTTCTTGTAAGCAAGCGTGCGTCTGTGTAAGAGCACGAGCAGAGACGAGCAGCACCAGGAGCGCGAGCAGCAGGAGCACGAACACGAGCAAGACGTCGAGGAACAGAAGCACAAGCAAGAAGCTCGAGCTTCAGCTCGAGCTGAAGCGTCGGTTGTCTATTTTCGGAAAGCCCCACACGAAAGCCACACACAGGAGCGCAGAGTACGCACCGAGCGGTATCGAGAGGTATCGAGAGCTTGTCTCCCGATGCCGAGCGCAAAGCCCGTCGTCGCCATCGTCGCCATCGTCTTGAGTCTTGAGTGAGGTCAATCTGTGAAGCTTTGACGAGCGCTTTGGCTATATTAACGTAATAGAGAATAAACGAGGGCGAAGAAACTGATTGAGAAATGTGAGCATGAGTCGCTCGCTACGTGGAGCTGCGCTTTCGCTTCTTCTTCGGCTTCTGCTACTTCACGATCGCCAAGCTCGTGAGCTCTCTCTACTTCGCAGCCTTGGCGCTCGCTCTGCCCTGCACTCGCAACTTGATCTTCTCGACGTCGTCCGGTGTGAGCTTCACGACTCCTTGTCGCGCCATCCACGTCCGTATGCATTGCTTGACCTCGTAGACGCTCGACGCTATTCTGTCTTCCAGTGTAACTTCGATGTTGTCTGTGCTACCCTGTTTGCTGTAGTTCATACTGCCTATGTAGACTACTCGATTGTCAACAACTCTTACCTTCATGTGCATGAGAGATCCTTCAGTCCTCCCGCCCATGAAGAAGATGTTGGCGCCAGCGTCAGCTAGCGCAACCACCGCGTTGTCGCTTGCATCGCTACCCTCACGCTCGCTCTCGTCCAGAAGTATGTTGACGTCGAGCTTCACTCCTTTCTTGGCTGCTTCTTCTGCTGCTGCGACGACTGACTCCGTGGCACGAGGATCAGTCCAGGTAAACATTGCAATGAACAGCGATCACATCGCGCTGTTGTCATAGATGCGGACGCTGCTTGCGGCAGACGACAACAAGCCATCCAACCACAAGTAGCGGCACTTGCGGTTCTTGCTCCCATTGCCCGTTTTCGCCTCGACGTCCTTCACCGCCGTCCAGTGCTTGTCTTGCTTGCTCTTTCTGCGCCTGCTCTTGACTTGCTTGAGTCTTGCCCGCTGGTAGCGACATGCGAGGGTCATGGAGCTCAGTTCAAAGATCTTCGTGACCGATGCAACGTAGCACTCGTGCTCAAGTACCAATCGTGCTGCTCGATCGCTCATTGGCTGCAGCACGTCGTCGTGCTGCTCCTGTCGCTGAGGTGTTGGTGTTGGCTGGGGTTTCGGTGGTGCAGGAAGTGGAGCAGGAGAAAGCTGAGCTTGAGCGTGTGTCGCGAGTGCGAGTTTGTAGCGCTCGCCGAACTTGTTGTAGAGCGGACTTTGAGAGGCTGCTCGGCTTGGTGGTAAGCACATCGCTTGCGTCGTTCGGCGAGTACCCGTGCGTGAGGACGAGGTACTCGGCAGCGAGCAGTGCAGCCGCGGTCTTCTCCATGTAAGTGAGCGTCATGACGGTGCTCGGGCGAAGCGCGAGAAGAGAGAGAGAAGCGAGCGATAGAGAGAAGATGTCGAAGTGAGTTCAAGTTCAAGTGATCCTCGTGATTCTCGCTCCCTGATTCACATCGTAACAGAAAGAGTGCGAGGGAGGGAACGTTAGACTTGAACAATGTATACTTCTTGGAACGGGCAAAACGATCGATAGAGCGAAAAGCGAGGGGGGAACGATTACACTTGCGAACAGTATGTGGCGAGGACGACGTCTTTAAGACGACGCTAGTGAAGAATGTGCGGGATTCGTCAATGTCGCCCACTTTGACTTGAAAATTGTATGGAGGTGACGCCATCAGGTCAATAAGCGACACGTGATTTGAAACACTATGTTTACAATTTTGTAACCTAAATTTTTAGGTTATCTTCCTGCATGAATTTATGCGTTGCGTAATTTTGTGTAACGGGTATTGCGTGGTCCACATTCCTTTTTATCATGTTTGTTTTGAAAGAATTTTTCTGATTCTTGATCAGATTTGGAGACTGAATCTGAACAAAACCCAGATTCAGATCCAGAGCAGCTCCTGATGCTTTTGATGCTCCTGATTCAGAGAGACGAGCGTAACGAGCGTAACGAGCGAGCGAGCGGCGCGGTAGCACGAGCAACACGCGCCCCTTGTGTGTGTGACTGCGTGTGTGCACGACAGACAGACAGACAGACGCCAACAATGCAAGCTACACGCACGAGTGAGACGAGCGTGAGCGCAGCTGCGCTACCAGACGACTACAGCGACACGGACGACGAGAGCTACTACGCGTCGAGCCATGTGCCGCTCACCGACGACACTCCAGCGAACGACATTGACCCGGACGCGCAGATCGAAGCGCTCGATGAAGACATCATCTTTGGGACATCGAACAGTGTGCTCTTGAGCGAGAACGAGCGTGCAGTGAAGCTCACGATGCAGCTCATTCGCGAGAGCGCGCGCACTGCCGCTGCGATCGAGCGTCCGAGCGATACAGACGACGATACGACCGCTCAAGCGCCGCAGTCAACGCCAGCGCTCGACGAAGACGCCGAAATCGACGCGCTGCTGCAGAAGAAGACGCTGCGCCTCGACTGGCTCAACATCGGACGGATCGAGAACCTCGACGCGTTCACGCATGTGCAGGAGCTGTATCTGCAGCACAACCTCCTGAGAAAGATCGAGAACCTCGACGAGCACCGCGAGCTCACGTTCCTCGCACTCGGCGGCAACCGCATCGAGCGTGTCGAAGGACTGCGGCAGCTCACGAACGTACGTGTGTGTCGCGTCTGACATCTCTTCGTGATCGCTTGTAACATTTGTATTACCTTGGACGTGTGCCCAGCTCAAGTTCCTCGACTTGTCGAACAACTGCATCGAAGACTTTGACATCCGTACGTCTCTCGGGGTCTCGCTCGCATGCTCTTCCTGACTATCTGTATGAGGTTACTTGTGCTTACAGGACGTGGCTGTGTTTGTGGCAGGCGAGTTCCCCGAGTCGCTCTTGATCGTGCGGTTGGCTGGGAATCCGTTCATTCGGCACATGCCGTCGTACGTCCACTTGTTCTTTGAGCGACTCCCGAAGCTCGTGCAAGTCGATCAGTTTCGACGCGCATCAGCAGACAGCAGCAGTGGTGACAACACGACGTCTGCTACAGCAGCAGTATCCACGACTGCAGTGTCGTCACTAGGATCTGCAGCCGTGTACTCACCTCGGAGCCACTACGTCGACTTGGAGATGGAAGTCGAGCTGAGCCAGAACGTCCTCTCACTCGCATCGCCGAGCGCATCTGCGTCGTCAGCAGCGCATGCGAGTGACGTCGACAGCGAAATGGACGTGCTGCTTGAAGCATTCGACCTCGCAGCGTACGAAGCGCAGCGCGCACAGCGACTGCACAAGTGGCATGAGCAGCTCCAAGGCGTCGAGACGCGGCGCGCCGAGCTCGGGAGCAATGGCAGCGCGAGTGGGATCGCGAGTGCTGCTGCACTGCACGCCAAGACACTTGAACGTGCGCGCGCAGGGACAAAAGCGGCGATCGCCGACTCGATCTCGCACTTTCAGCAGATGGAGCTTGCGCACCGCGCGTGGCAAGAGAACCAGCAGCACGCGTCACCATCAAGCTGACCGCCAGTGACGCAGCAGTCTCTAGTGCCAGTATGGCTTCGATTCCGAGACAGTGAGGGACAAGCAAGTGACTCCATGTACTTGCTTGCAAGAAGACAATGTGTGAATGTGAGCAGTTATTATGTGGTTCGGCTAGATCCCAAGCGGTGGTCGCGGTCGGAGCACTGACGCACTGAGCTCAGCGACGTCGCGATAGTAACGCGAGATGCGCGCGCGTAGTCCACTGCTTGTGTACTTGGTCATTCGCTTCGTCGGTGTAGTCATCATCGTCCGCGTAGTCGCTGTCGTTGCTGCGGTCATCTTGCGATTCATCCTGTCGTACGATGCCTCGCTCTGACGATGGAGCTGCTGGTCGAGGAGGTAGACAACGACAAAGCACGCAGCGAATGTGACGCTCACAGACGCGAAGAAGAGGTGGAGACCGCACATGCGCGCGATGCAGAGCTGACCGCGACGTGGTGCTCTGCGCGTCGTGACTGCGACGGGTGGCACCTCAAGTGGTGCAGTCACTGGCACTGTAGCGCTTGTGACTGCAGTGAACTTGGTAGCAGCGGTGTCCTGAGCGTGGAGCGTATCGCTCGATGACGTGGCTGACGCAGCAGCAACAGCGTGTGCGATGCGCGTGACGATCGCAGTGACCTCACGCACAAGGTTGCTGAAGAGTGATCCGCCAGCTGCAGCCAGCGCCTCGCGCTCATGTGCCAATGCAGTTGCAACAGGCGCGTCGTCGTCGACTGCGCCGCGGTACCGGATCGCGTGGTACCGCTCGCGCAGCGCGACTTGTTCAGCAGCTGCGAGGCGACTGTCGTAGTGCAACGTGTCGTGACGCAGTGCGCGCGCGTCAGTGAGCTGGACGTTCATGCAACTCAGTAGTAGCGCTACAACGAGCAAGACGAGCCGCAGCGCAGTCGTGCAAGCCATTGCAGCGATGGTGGTCGTCGTGGTCGTCGTGATGATGGCAATGCAAGTCTGCAAGTGAGTGCGTGCGGATGCCTCACAAGCGATATACACCCGTGTGTCGCTCGTGTCGCCTCCACGCACACGCATATGCTCGACATAAGAGCTAATTCCGTCACGCGCACCATTGTCTCGAGCCTTCTCTGATGAGCTTCAAGCGAGCGCATGTACGCAGCATTGCGGCCAGCGCGCAGGTTCTGGGCGTTCTATACTTGCACCACGAGCAGCATCAGCAGTGATCGCGCTTGTCACAGTGCGAGCAGGTACGTCGGAACGTGCATGTGCTGCTGCTCTTGCTGCGAAGAGCGGAGTACTAGGACAGCAGCTCCGCACACGTATACTTGCATGCAGTAGTCTGTCGATCTGCAACAACAACGTGCGAGAGCATGTTGCTGCTACCACTACGAAGCTTTTCCATACTTTGTCTGAGACAAAGAATGTCGCCGTGATCCGAAGCGTCGCGCTTGCTTGCGGTCGTTGCACTTTGCCACGCACGCCTACACACGCCTGCGCACTTGCGAATTTGCTCCGCGCCGCGCACCCGACCAGCAGCTCCACCGACGCCTCGCTCTCTCCACTCCACTCACAGCAACAGCAGCGATGTCGCGCTTTGTGCTCACGCCCGATGCGATCACGCACGCCAACATGGCGCTGCGGTTCTTGCAGTGCGCCGGCTCGCTCATTGCGATGGCGACTGTCGCTGCTGGCTTCACGTCGAACGAGCAGTTTGGAAACACGTACCGTCTCGGGAGCCACGAGAGCAACTTCATGCTCCTCGTTGGCTACTCGGGCATGCTCTACGGCGGCTGGTTCCTCGGCTTTGTCGAGCTCTGTCCGTTGCTCGCGCTCCGTCCACGCACGCTCTTTTCACGTGCCGCTGACGTGCTCTTTGCGTTCTTCCTCTTCTGCGCTGCCGTTGCGCTCGCTGCGTCCGACTACGTCCACGCGTGCAGCGACTACGGTCCGCTACTCCAGTGCAGCAACCTCAAGACGTCGGTCGCGTTTGCGTTCCTCACGATCGTGCCGTTCCTCGGTTCCATTGCGCTCACGTTTGCGACCACGAGCGAGGATGTCGACGTGCACACGCCACCAGCGGACTACTGCGTCGAAGTGACGCCAACGAGCGCGCTGTCGCCAATCAGCGGTGTCGCGACACCATCTGCCAAAGTGTAGCTGTCTCGTTGCGACTTGCTTTGGCATTCGTAGCTCTTTCGTTGCGTTGCACTTCAACATGCGATTCTCTACATTTCAGCATATTTTCTCTACATTTAAACAATTTCGATGCAACATGACGCAATGTTGGAGGTTACTTTGACAGTCATAAAGACTGCGCAAGAAGAACTTGTCACGCTCGAACGACAGCTCGAACGACAGCTACTACAAGCTCACAGCAAACGCAGTTTCACAGGGCGTGGCTTGTTGGACGTACTGCCCGAGCGTCTGGAGGTGGAGACAGAACTGGTCGAGCGTGAGGTTGCGCGCATTTGCGATCTGCACGCTCTTCGGAACAACGAACGGTGCGACTTCGAGCGTCTTCGAGCACGCAAACGCGTCGACTTGGTGCGGACTCACGACAATGAGCCCAAAGCGACCGGCGCTCGCGTCCAAGAGCAAGTGCGGCGCGCCGCCAAAGAGCCGATCGCGCGTGAGGCTCTGGAGCAAGTTCACGCGCCACGCAGTCTTCTCCGATGTCGAGACAAACTTCTTTGGCGCTCCGATGACCTGCACGCCTTGCATTGTCGTTGGGCTTGATAGGCAGTACGCGAGTCGCGGGAAGAACGTCTTGCACATCGCTTCGACAAACTGCACGCTCTCTTCGCTCACAATGTACACGGGCCCGCACGCTGCGACTGCGTTGATGAGCTGGAGAATGAGCTGCTCGATCGTCGCGAGCGCCTGCTGCAAGTACGGATTCGCCATCGCGCGCTCTTTCGCTTCTTGCAAGCCTTTCGGCGTCGGCCGGAGTCCCACGCGCTGGCAGAGCCACTTGGTCGGGATCAAGACGTTCTCCCAGCAGAGCACGAACGCATTGCGGAGGTCGCCGCCGCGATGGTTCGCAGCTGGGTACTCGAACAAGTCGCTCGAGAACGCCGTGACGTCCATCGAAAACGACGAGAGCATCGGCACGTCGTTCGCGCGGCCTTGGTAGTAGTAGTTCATGATGTTGTTCATGTTCATCGTCGCTCTGTCGTAAGTAGTAGTAGCTCGTAGTTGTAGCTCGTGCGAGAGGCGAGGTGAGGTGTGTGTGAGAGGAGCCGCACAAGTTGAAGAGTGTGAGTGGTGCGTCAGCAGATCAGACTCGCGCTCACACGTGTGCACAGACAGAGAGAGCGCGCGCGGGTCGTGAGCGAATGACAGCGGTGTTGTTGGTGCGAGTGGTGCAGCAAGTGGCGAACTTGCTCGCGCGTGACTGTTCAGTTGCTGCGATCTTAACCATCACTCACGTCTTGCCTGCTAAAATCGCAGCAACCATTGTCTTGCTTGCTCTTGTGGTTTGTAAGCGAGGATCCGTATGCGCCACAATAGAGTCCAGCTACTGCGCAACAAATCGAGTCGCATCTACAACCTCTCGGCTCCGCAACAACACACCATTTGCATTCTTGCGAGCACGCATTTGCACTTGAAGCGCGTGAGTGCAGCTCGATGTGAAGCCATTGCAAGCATGTCTGTGTGTGTGCGCGACGATCGCAATGATGCAATGCGCTTGTCTATTCTGCGGTTGGATGTCAAGCAGCTCTACGGCTTCGCTTGGCTCACGCCAGTGCCATTGCCACTGAGCAAGTTGATCGTCTTCGAGTTCTTGGCGCGCGGACTGCTGTTGCGCTTGACGGAGAGCACGAGCGTCGAGAACTTCCACGCCGTGCCCGGTGTCGTCATGATCTCGATCGGACCAGCAGCGTTCTCTTCGCGCTCAGCGTCCTGCTCGTCTTTGAACGCTTTCACAATGAGCGTTCCGTCGCCTTTCGGCCCCGAGCACGCGATCGTGTAGTTCGCTGCCGAGTGCGTGAGCGACCCGACGTACTCTTTCCGGTTGCTCTTGATCGGATGTCCGAGCAGCGACCGCGCAACGTCGTGGTTGTTCACGTGGTCGAGCACGAGCTTGTGCACGTACGACGGACGGTTGCGCAAGATCCGGATCACAAAGAACGACGAGATGCCGCCAAGGACAACGCCGCCAATCACCTACAACAGTTACAACAGCAATGCATCAGTGTCGATTCGAACATATCAACGACTCACACAAAGTCTGTGCGTACCGGAAAGAAGAGCTTCTTGCCAAGCGACTGCGACGTCTGCTGGCTCGCGACCGATGCATTGGTCAAGAACGCATCGAGTGCAGAGAATGCAGTGCCATCAGCGAGTTCGACGTGCAACTCGTCGAACGTCACGACATCCGATGCACTCTCGTCAACATTGTCGCCATTGCTTGGACTTGCGCCTTGCTTGTACGTCACAATCGCAGTGCCTCTGTGTGTCATAAACGAGAAAAAGTGTCCCGCAGTTAGTCCATCGGATACACGGGCACAATCGGATACAAGAGCACAACAGCGTACTTGTCGCCAATCACACGGAATGCGCCGCTTGTGCGCTCTGTCGTGACACTGCTGCTGCTTGCGTCTGCGTCGACTGCAGCATCAGTCGACACAATCGGTTCAAACTCCTTTGGGTACCCGATCGCTTCGAAGAACCGACGGTCTTTCACGACTGCGCGCTTTGCCATGTTGTACACGCGCGCATTCTATTGGCATAGCGTCATTGTACAGACCAGTTAGAACACAGTCAGCCACATGCTTTTGGCAGTAGCGCCACTAGCCCACTCAAGCAATCGCAGACCGTTGTTGGCGCACCTCTTCTTCGACCGCGTCGCGGTCTTTGTATCGCGCAATCGTGACCATTGCGACCATGCTCACAGTGATGTAGGCGCCAATGATTTTCATTGTCGGTGAGATGCCGAGCTCGCTCGAGCTGTCTCTGAGTCCGAGCGGCTCGGACGTCGTCTTGGAGCTGTTCCAGCGCGCAAAGAGCGTGGCGTTCCGGCTCGGTGCAGCAGCACTGCGTGTTCGCAAGAGCATGGCATTGGTGCTAGCGCATGGAGCGCGGCTCGCAGTGACAGCGTTCGATGCGCTGGTTGCACGCAGCATACACTGGCGCGCAGTCGCGAGACGCTGCCATGCCATGCTCATGCTCGTCCAGGTCGTGTTCGCGTTGATGATGATCAAGTCGTCCGAGCTTTTTACAAAGTGGTAAAATTGTAAATACGCGAGCGCTGGTTTCATTGCGATTGACTGGTCGGCAACAAGAGCGCGCTCAAACGACGTCTGCTCAATCGCAATTCAGTCTCCGAATCGCTCGTGCGAGTCCAAGCAAGTGTATGTGTATGTGTCTGTGTGTGTGTGTGTACGTATGCATCTGCATGTATGTGTACTTGTCTTCCACGCTCTATGTCAGGGGGTCGTTTGCTCTACTCTCAGTAGCATGGCCTCTGTTACAGGCGTGGGAAAGGAATGCTTGGGGGCGAGCGGACTCGTTTTGAGCTCGCTTGCTGTCCCGTCCAGGCGTTGATGAGAGTGGATCGCAGCGCCTCTCGTTGCCACGGTCCTAGATCAGCTTCTCACATCTCGATCTCTTCGTTTGTCGACTGCATGTGCCTTCTTCACACCCCTTGAGCACTGATACTGAAATGCAGCGTTGCCACCGTACGCTGCACTTTTATCGATTTGCTCATAGCGACGCGAACACTAAAAGCACACGTTGAGTCTTCTCCATGACGTAATGTGCCGTCAACTGTGATCACACTCCCATCATTCACTTGCTCTGTAGTTCATAGTCACGCATGCTTGCAAGCGCCAAGACGTCCTCACTTTGCTAGCTCGCATGAGCTCTTTCAATACAACCACCTTAGTGCGACCTCAACCTCTTGCATTGCTCTTTGACTCGCGTTGAGATCGATGTGTCGTTATGCTCTCGTCACACACATGGCTTCGCTCAGATGCTTAACCATCTGTCAGCGCATTGGCCCTCAAGCACCAGCACACCAAGCAAATGCAAAACAAGAGACAATCACGTGTAAAAAGTGGTGGTGGTAGTGTATTGACGCAAGAGGTGCGCGACTTCCGAGACACGCTCCGCCATCCAAGATGACATCCCGTGTGTGTTTGTGTTTGTGTTGTGTGTGTGGTGGTTGATACGCTGGGCAGAGAGTCAGTAGCTGGCACTAGTGACGCTTTAGACGTGCGCCTCTGGGGACTTGGCACCGCCGATCGGCGAGAGCGCGTCCTTTGGCGTCGACGTCTCCTGGTACGGCGTCGCGACCTGGACGTACTCGGTCGTGATGACCGTCGTCGTCGTCTGGGTCTGGCCCGAGACGCCCGCAGCCGAGGCGCCGAAGAAGTTGATGCCGAAAGTGATGAGGAACGACGCCATCGCGATGAACGTGAACGCAACACCGGCCTTGAGGTTGCCGCAGCGGATCCCCGCCTCGTACATGTCACAGTCCGAGACGTAGCCCGACGTTGCGAGGACAATGCCAGCGATGAAGAGGAGCACGGCGAAGACTCCGTCGATGATGCGGTCGTTCTGGAGCGTCAGGCGCGGGACGTACTGGTAGATCTCGACCGCGAGGACGTACCAGAGCGCGTAGAACATCGCCGAGTACGACACGAGCTGCGTGAACGTCGCCGACGAGCTACCGAGCGACATCGAGTATTTCGTGTACGCATTGTCAATGGTCTTGAAACTCGCCGAGACGAACGCGAGCGCGAGGAGCGAGAGCACGAACTGGAGTCCGCGGAGCGCGAGCCCTGCTTGAACAACGATAGCTGGCATGATGTGAGGTGTGTGTGGAGAGCGAGTGTGGAGAGAACTGCTGTGTGCGCGCTGGCGAGGAAATCTGCAAGTGAGCAAGTCTGTGCGAGTGGTGCGAGTGGCGCGCGCGCACTCGAGAAGCGCAGAAGACTCGAGCGGTTGGCACTGCCAATTCCGATAGTGACAAAAACCAATAGGCAAGGCGAAGAACGTGTACCCAGTACGACTCGACGCCTTTCCACGCAAAAGCGACTTAAATGCGCGCTCGTGCAACTTGTGAATACTGATCACTCAACAGGCAAGTGAACAACACAGGATATGTGATGCTGCAGGTTTTGACAAAGTGATTAACAATGCAAATGCAGTACTTTGTAGCCAACGCATGCAAGAGGATATGAGTTTATACGTCAGACCAGATGGCGCGGGTGTCTCATGCAATGTGGTCAGTGCGCGCTTCAACAACAGGAACAGCGGCGCTGGGTTCACTGCTCTTTGTGTTTGTATGCTGCACTTGCATTCCTACGTTGGACAGCAAAATTGTATTCAATTGTGTGAATCGACCGCTCGATCGCGATTATCGGCTGGCTTTCAGACTAAAAAATCTCAACAAGCGTTTGGCTCGGCGTCGTCAAACCCGCACCGACTCGTCAAACTCGCACCGACTCGACAAAGCGCACCAACTCAACCTCGTGACCTATGGCCTCATGTGCTCAACACTCTTAGTGCTCTCAATGCTATCACAGCACAAGCTCCAATGCGATCGCTCTCAGCAAAAGCCTCGCTAGCGATTCGAGTTCGAAAAGACACGACAACACGATGATGGGTGACGTGAGTGTTGGTGACCAAAGTGAAGGTTCGAGAAGCATACTCAGCGCAAGAGTCATCATGGCGATCGCACAGCGAGAACACGCGCTCGCAACTGCGACCACATGGATTTTCCTGCTCACACTCGTCTTGGTGCTGTGTTGCTGTGTTGCTGGACGCTCGCCATATTTGCGTTCTCAGCTGGACGATGATGGCGCCAAAGCGTGATCGTGATGGCCGTCGCGACAGCTCAAGACGCGCGTGCGACACAAGAGCGATCTCGTACCAGCGCGCGCGCGTGTCTGTGAGCACTTGTGTTTTGGTGGTGACCTCGCATGCTGTTGCTGCTCACTTGGCGAGCGCAAGAACGAGCCGACGAGGCGGCAAGGGACGCAACGTGGACCTCCGCGTCTCAAAGTCTCGGTGTCAGATTGGTACATGTGACTCTGCTCATGGCATGCATGCGTGCAATGCGTGGTTGTCGTCTGTGAGCTCAAAGCCGTTCATCATTGCTTGCATTCCGCTCGTCCAGACACTGATATCCAGTCCAGACCAACAACAACCGCTGCTCTTGTTGCCGAGACCGCGACGCGAACGACGCTTGAGCACGAACTGTACTGTGCTCGCGACTCGCATGTTTGCTCGCTGCTCTCATCGATGTAGTCGTTGGTAAACAGCCCTCGCTGCCGCTTGCTCTCGATCACTCACGCCGAGTTGGCAAGACCAGGTGGCAGTCGTTGGAGCGCTGCTTATGAATGAAGCAATGGCGCAACCACAGAGGATCAGTTCGTGCTTGGGTGGCCGCGCGAGCTGCACTCGTTTGAGCACTGTCATGGCCACACTGCTAGCACTCAGCGAGATATTCGATGGCGACTATGACTGATGTTATACCGAGCTCGAGGGTCATATTCATAGCAAGGCAACGAGAGGCAACGAGAGACACATCGGTGTGTACGAAGGTGTCGTTCATGAGCTTGACGTATCTTCAAGTAACACCTCGATAGTGACAAAACGAAGGTGCAATGAAACACTGACGGACAGCTGAACATCAATTGACTCAAAACAGCTAATAAAAATGCCACTTTTGTCGGGCATGAAACATCAAACGACTTTGAAAGGGTTTGTTGTCGAAAACATCGTTCTTGACACTGATCCACGACGACCAACGCAGCTCGATGAGCTCCATGCACCGTGCGCCCGTCCACTCGACGCTCGAGCGCCACGATGATAACGTTGATGAAGAGTACATCATGACGCCTTTGCCAGCGACGCCCAAGAAACGAGGGTCTATTGCAGCAGCGTCGCACTCGTGGTCGGCTGCTGCGCTTGCAGGTGTTGCGGACGTCGCATTCCGCTGCGACTACGATGGCGTGCTCGACAGCAGTCGGTCTGCGACGACAGTCTTTCGCATCCGAGTGCTGCACGACGGCACGCTCCAAGGCGAAGAGCTCCAGTTCCGTACGTGCACAGCCACCGCCCCTAGCAGCAGTAACGCAACGAACAGTAGCGACGCCCACCAAGCAAAGCGGCCGAAGCTCTCGACTGCGACGCAACCAGCAGCAGGAACACCTGCTCCGATCGTACGCGCACGCGACGAGTGGGTCGTGACAGCGCATTTAGAAGGTCGTGCAACGCCCCAGCGACCGTACCACCGCTTCCACGAGCCATTGCAGATGGACGACACGTACTGCTGCTACTTTGATGTCTTGCCAGTGGACACGAGCGCCAGTCGTGCGTTTGCCTGCCACACGCACTTTACTCCGCCCGACAGCCGCATGAGCGGCCACGCACTGAGTCACGCCGACAAGCCGTTCTGGATCACACCGGATGCGCCATGTGAACTCCTCGTGCAGGAGATTCACCACTACACGTTCGTCTGGACCAAGCGCGGATGTGCGAGTGCGTCAGTCGCTCGACCTGTCGTTGCCACAGGCAAGCAAGAAGACAGCGACCAAGCAGTAAAACCAGTCGGTACAAGCAAGCAGCCTGAGTCTCCTACTGCTGCAGCTCCAGTCAAGCCTGAAGCCGATGCGAGTCGCTTGACGCTCTATCCGCTCACGCCTGGGCTCTACGAGTTCCGCGGCTTCACGACGATCGCGCCGCCACTACGACCAGCGAACGCCTCGCAGCGTCGCCGCCGACGTCGTGACTCGTTGTCGCCACACGACACACCGACGAAGGACGAGTGCTTTGTGACACTGCAGCTCCTGCCTGGCGGTGTGCTCGAAGGCACGTCGCGCGAGCTCTTGCGGCCGCAGTCGTGCCCTGTGAAGGGCAAGTGGCGCGCCGATCGCATGCGGTACGTCCTCACATATAAAGTGCGCGATGCAGTCGGTCAGTTCAAGTACTCGGGTCGGGTCGAAGGCGCGCGGAAGATCGTTGGGCGCTGGGCAAACGTCGACAGCGACGGCTTGGATGCTGGCTACAGCGGCGGTCGTGGCGACTTTGAGCTCGAGCTCACACAAGCTGTGCGGCTCAATAGCGTCAAGACTGAGCGACCGGATGGTGCGGACAGTACAGCAGACGACGACGACGACGACGCAGTTGTCCGCATTGTCACAAGCCACAAGATCCGCGTGCTGACAACTGGTGCGTACACGCTCAAAGGCTGCGCGACCGACGACGACGGCTACGAATACGCGTGCGAGCTATACATGCAGCTCCTCTCAAGCGGCGAGCTCCGCGGCACGACGCGCGAGCTCGTGTTTGACCAGACTCGCCGCATCACTGGCACGTGGACACCGCAGGGCATCACGTATACGCAAGTGTACGTTGTGAAAGGCGACGCCGGCGAGTACGTCTACACTGGCTGCATTGACGCAGACGGTGGCATCATCACTGGCAACTGGACGAACACAAATGCAAAGGACAGTGAGAGTCCTAGTGAGCGCGGGACGTTTGCGTACGGCATTGCGCACGCGTGGCGGCAGTGGTCGTGCCACTCGCACGCGCACTACCCCCAGTCGTTCCGCAACGCTGTGCGCCTCGTGCTGCTCTGCTCGTCGCGCACGTATGCACTGCCGCATGCGCTCTGGTGTCGCGTGTTTGAGTTTTGCGATGCAACGTGGTTTGCATGAAAGTGTTGCAACAAGTTGCCTTTTGTCAGCACAAGTCTTGCAAGCAGCGTACTTGAGTTGTTTGCGTTGTCACGGCAACTTGCTTGCGATGTTGTGTACGAATGTGTTTGATTGGTAGTTGTATCGATCCACGTGTGTGTTGCTTGCTGTGCTGTCCGCGCATTGACGCTCAAAAGTACATTCACATCCACTCGCGCGTCACTTGCAAGAGGTGCAAGTCACGTGCACTCGCACTATCGCTCGCTAGCTGTATCGTGCACACTTGCGTGTAACTCGCTTTGCTCTGTCTTGCAGTCGTGACGACAATTGCAGCTGCACGTTGCACACATGGCACTTGACTTGGTTGCCTCGCACGACTGCAACGCACGTCCGCAACACGCAAGTCGCAACTGCACTTGCTCACTTGTTTGCATCATTGCTGAGTGACACGCACGTGACGCTGTGCGCTTAGCCCATGAAGTTGAAGACAACGAGGAAGAGGATGATGTTGCAGAAGAGGTAGTCGGCGAACGCGCGCTGCTCGCTGCGGTCCTTGAACTCGTTCTCCGGGTTGATCTGCATTCGCAGCGAGACTGCGACGTACCAGACAATACGATTTGTTAGTGCCCATCGATACGTTGCAGCATTACAATCGCCATGACAACAACAACAACGACAACGACAAGAGCACGTCGACGCACCGCCAAGCACAAAGACGCCGACCGTGCACACAAAGCCCGCGAGGAACGAGTTGAACGGGAACGTGCCCACGAGCGCGCAATAGATAAATTGGAGGATGCCGGTCGCGAGGACGTACGCGAGGAAGCCGTCAATGAGCTTGATCTTCGTCGGCGTCGTCTGCGTGTATTTCGCTTGGAAATCCGCGAGGATGCTGCTCACACCAGTCGATGCCGCTGCGCTGCTCGCTCCTTTCGCCATGCTGCCTGTCAGTGTGGTCGTAGCGGTCGTCAAGGTCGTCGATGTACAGATAGCGCGGAGCTCGAGCAGGACGCGAGACGCACTGAACTGCAGCAGTGACACGTTGGACGCACATGGCGTGTGCGTAAAGACATCCAGACAGACCGATAGAGACAGCGAGAGCGCATGAGTGAGTTGTATACAAGCAGCCGTAACCATATAGCAGCAGCGCGTGACGACATGCAGCACACATGCATGCACACACACACATATATGCCCAAGCGACCACGTGGCCGACGCACGCACCTTCACGCTGCGGTGACGAAAGATAGCAATCGAGAGGGAGTGAAACGAGGGATCGCATTTAGCGCAAGTGATCCAGCACACGAGCTGCACACAGCTGAAAATGTTTGGTGCGAAAAAGTGCAGTCGAGCCATTCAAACAGTGCAAATGGAAATGTCCGCGCTTTTGAGCCATTTTCTATTTGAGCGCGGATATCTCTTTTTGCACAAACCTCACGTGCAAATGAAGATAAGGAAAGACCAATTTATGGCGGAAAAATGGACACCTAAGCATTTTTGACGTAGCGTATTTAAAACTCATTATTATGGAACACGAGCAGTACTAATCGATAGACCGAAAAGTGAGCTATCTGATGAGCCGCGATACGTGCTTTAGATGGATCTCGAAGATGAGTTACACTGGTTTTCATTGACGAAAAAATCGGCCGTAATTTTTAAACGGAACAGTTTTTGGTCGATGATATTTAATACAAACATCAACTGAAAAGTGTGCAAATTACTGATTTATTCTGACTCTCGACAAACGAATGCTCACCAGTTATGCCGTTCACGCGCACTCTATGCAAATTGAAAACAAGCGTCACCACCTTTGTTCATGATCTAACTCGCAATGGTTGCACCTCTACGGCGTATTTTGTATTTCAATGGTTTACTTGATCTTTGTATAGAAATTTCGACAAGTCATTTTTTTCTTCGATTTTTTGTTTGGCCATCAACTGGTCGTCAGTTGGATTTACCCAATCACAAAAGCCAATTTCTCTTTTCCTGCATTTTCATTGGATGTTGCCAGAAACCGGCCATCAATTGGAAGTAGGCCAAAAATTGGACATTTACCTTATCCGCGTTTATATAGCACTTTGGCTCAAAGCGCGAACATTTCCATTACCACTGTTTGAATGGCTCGCTAGTCATTACAGCAGGACACTCACTATCCCGGTAACCGGTTAAGAATAATGCAATTTTCCGGTACCGACTAGGAGGAACACGGTCACCTGGGCGTGCCACATGCGCAGAAACTCTGCGTCGAAGTTAGCGGCAAGCTTGTCGCCGTTGATCAGCGTCTCGTGGTCGATCACTGCAAACTTATAGTACACGCAGGTTGTCTTGTTCGCAACCACCACGATGCCGACCGGAATGCCCTCGTCGCGAAGGCGCTGCGCTTGGTAGCCTGGCTTGCCGGGCTCGAGACGCATAGCCCGCATGCCACCGTTATTGCGCACGTCGAACAGCACGCGGACCTCAATGCGCCGACGCGTATGCGCAATGTTCAGCTCGTCGACGAGCTTCTGCGACGATAGATGGTACACGAAGACGAAGATGCACTGCCGTGTGGAGCGCACGGCGTCGATGATGACGTCAATGGATGGGTCGTGGTGGTTAAAGAGCACTGCTCGTGGCTCGGCAGGGTCGTGTCGTAGAGCGTTGCGGATCGTGCTCTTGCAAACATGCTTTCCAACGCTGCTAGCGAGCATGTCGCGGAGGTTAGCAAGTGAGCGGCTTGCATTCTCCCAAGCCCAAAACTGCACTAGGAGCTTCTCTTCCTTGGTCAGCTTTGCTGTACGCCCGAGATGCTTGATCAGTGCTCGCCCGTTGCGAAGTCGCGTGCGCAATGCGTGCGGGTCGACGGACAAGCGGCGAGCCACACTAGCAGCGTTCCCGTGCTCTTCGGTGATGAGAAGCCGAGTCTGCTGCACCACGGCTTCGTCGACGTGCTGGTATGTTCTTGTCATGTTCACAAGGCGGTCCGCGTTCGACGTTGCTTTAGCTCGCTCTTTGCGGAGCTGAGATAGACGAAACACAATCACATTAAGTACGAAATCGTAAGTGAGTGACGCTGATTCGTGTGAAAAAACTAAGAGAATTCTAATTATATGGCACAATGTATGCTACACACAAACTTCAACTCCATTCCAGTCAAGTGCTTGCGAAAACATATATATTCATCAAAATGAAGACTCACAGTTTGTTCAAACAGCAATTCACGAGCGTGACATATTCAAGATCATCAGCATACAAAGTGGCCCATGAGGAATCGAGACGGGAGTCCGACGTGGCTCACTTGATCCGCTCGTTTCTGCGCTGCACTTTTGTGAACGGCACGCGCCTCTCGTCACCTCTCGTCGCGCTCCCCCAGCTCCACGCTCCACGCTCTCCATCACCACCACCACCACGATGCTCGCTCGCCAGGTACGTCGTCGTCCTCTTCCTCTCCATGTGCCTCTGTGGATGCATGCGCGTTGCACACACGACTGCTGTGCTCTTGTCCTCTAGATGCATGCACACGCACAGACTGACACTCGCTTTCCTACTCGTTGCTGTGGATCTATCGTTTGCGTTGTCGACACACGTAGATTGGACGCCGCGTGGCCTCGCTCTCGTCGGCTCGCAGCCTCTCGACGCTCGTTGTCGCAGAGCACAACCTGAAGGACGTCACGGGCGGCACGTTGAGCGCAGTCACGGCCGCGTCGAAGCTCGGCGGTGACATCACGGTGCTCGTGCTCGGCTCGCAGGCTGCGGGCGTCGCAGACCAGGCTGCAAAGATCGCCGGCGTCTCGAACGTCCTGCACGCCGCGGACGCGAAGTACGACCACTTGATCGCCGAGGAGGTGACGGAGCTGCTCGTGGCGACGCAGAAGGCGAACAACTACTCGCACATCCTCGCGCCGTCGTCGAACGCGTCGAAGAACTACATCCCGCGCGTCGGCGCGAAGCTCGACGTTGCGCCGATCTCGGACATCCTCGGCGTCGCAGACAAGGACACGTTCGTCCGTCCGACGTACGCTGGCAATGCGATCGCGCAGGTCAAGTCGAACGACGCCGTGAAGCTCATCACGGTCCGTCCAACGGGCTTTGAGAAGGCCGCAGCGGAAGGCGGCAGTGCGTCCGTGAGCGCTGCGCCAGAGGCGCCGACGGTCGGCAAGACGCAGTTCGTGTCGGAGGAAGTGAGCAAGTCGGAGCGTCCAGACCTCACGTCTGCGCGCGTTGTCATCGCCGGTGGCCGCGGTCTCAAGAGCGGTGAGAACTTTGAGATGCTCTACAAGCTCGCGGACAAGCTCGGCGGTGCCGTCGGTGCGTCGCGTGCTGCAGTCGACGCGGGCTACGTCCCGAACGAGCTCCAGGTCGGTCAGACCGGCAAGGTCGTGGCGCCGGAGCTGTACGTCGCAGTCGGCATCTCGGGTGCGATCCAGCACTTGGCGGGCATGAAGGACTCGAAGACGATTGTGTCGATCAACAAGGACGAAGAGGCGCCGATCTTCCAGGTCTCGGACTACGGTCTCGTCGCGGACCTCTTCACGGCCGTGCCGGAGCTCACGGAGAAGATCTAAGTGTGTGCGTTGCCCCCCCCCGTCGCATCCGTACGAGGACTCGATCTCGTGTACTTGGTCGAGTCTAAGCGTCAGCACATGGAATGAACAACATACTACTCAACGTACTGCGTAAGTATGCTTATTAGTGCCGACAGATCTTCTCTGTCTCGGCACCGTCCGCGTGGACGCGTATCAGTGGCCTCCTGATCTCATGACCGCTCGGCCATGGTCACTCCTCGGTCACTGCCGCCATGCCCACAGGCTGCGCTCAATGGCACAGCCCTCTTCACTACTTTCCTCACTACGCACGAGCAGATCGGCGACGCTGCCGGTCACTCGCTGGTGGCGCTCCGGAGCTTGTCTTGTTGCGGCTGAGCGCCAGGCCGGTCACGATGAGATGACGGTCTCATGCGAGACGGTAGCTTGAGGTCCGAGGGAAGCTTGACTTATTTGGAACGGTCGTCTCGGTGCTCAGGCGTCGCCATCTTCAGCACTTGCTCCGCGACGGCGCTTTGACTCGACTCTGGACGCGCTTGGTGTCAGAAGTTGGTGAGCAGTAGCGGTGTGTGGAGCGAGGCGAAGGATGAACTTGTGCGCTGGGTGGCGAAATCGAGACTGATCATTCGAGGCGGAGGCATGTGCAGCTCAAGTTAGGCAGTTGGGCTGGGCTGGGCTGGGCTGGGCTGGGCTGGGCGAGTGAGCGCGCACGGTAGTGGGAGCACTTTGATTGTGCTCAACTGTTGGATCCAAGTCATGACTAAGCTAAACTGTTGGATCTATATCAAACAAGCCATAGTGATGAGAGTTGGAAGAAGTGCGGCACGCCTGATTGACACCCTAGACTCACTTGGAGACTGAGCTACGCTTCCTACACATGCATGAGTTCACCTAGCAAGCAACGCTCACACTTTCACGGCTGGACTCGCATACCGCGGCGACGACTCGGCGACTGGTGTCGGGTCGTACTCGATCGAGATCGGCGAGTCTTCGCCAAAGAGCGCGCGGTCGTAGCCGTCTTGGTCGCGGTTCGCACAGCAGCTCAGCACGAGCGTGGATACAAACGCCGCCATCGAGACGTAGCAAAAGACTGTCCCCGTGATGACTGCGTCACAATGTGGCTTGTCGCCGTGGTGTGCGCGGCAGTCGCGCACTGTCTGCGACGTTGTGAGCACGATCGATGCAATGAGCAGCAGGAGCGCCATTGTAAAGTCCATCGCTTGTTCGCAGTACAGCAGTGGCCGCATGCACAGCATGAGGATCTCGACAAAGACGAGGTAGAACAGTCCGTAGATGAGTCCGAGGAAGCCCATGAGCGCAGCGAATGTCACGTCGTTTCGGCTCGTAGCGTCCGCATCTGCAGCTGCTTTGAACGCATACGAGAGCGCGACGACGATCACGAGCGACGCAGCGAACTGGAGGAACCGGAGCGAGAGCCGCATGAAAATGAGCGTCCGCGGGTCTGTCATTGCGCTCGAGCTGGCAACTTGGGCTTTGCAGGTGTATGTGAGTCTGAGCTTGGAACTTGGACTTTGCCTTTGTCCAGTGAAGCGATGTGGCAGTTGAGAGACTAACGGTATGACATCTCGACAGATCTCGACTACGACGACGATATACCAAGTGTCTTGTATCTTGCATCACGTACATGCAGAGCATTGGTGTTGATAGCCAATGTATCGAGACGGCGACGCATTGGTTGAAGAAGTATCTTAGCTCCTAGCACTCGGTCCAAACACACACGCACACCACACTCACATGCAAGCACACTGATGCATCACTCGTCTCGACTTTCAACTACTACTACGCAGCAGCAGTCTTTCGTTCTGTCAATCCTTCTCTTGCGACGACCGCAAGACCGTCATTGTCGTCAGCGTCTGCTTTACACACGCGAGGCGTTGCCGCCGGTGTGGCCGCGCGACGTTGGCGTCGTCCCCGATGTGTATGGCGCGTCCGCTGGTCCGCCTTCAGATCCGCGCTCCGCGTCTGTGCGGTACGTCGTGCCCGTGTGCTCGCGCGTGTCGTAGTCATTGTCGCTCTTGCCGTACTCGAAGAAGCTCAGCACGAGCGTCGCGAGGTACGACGCAAACGCGAGGAACGTAAACACCACTGCAGTGTTCAAGCCGCGGCAGCGCAGCATGTAGCCGTAGACCGAGCAGTTCTGCACGTAGTCCGACACGAGCAGCACGATCGCGGCAACGAGCAGGAGCACTGTGAGCAAGAAGTCCATGAGCTGCTCGTAGAAGAGCGGGGGACGGCCGCACATGCGCGCGAGGAGGATCACGAGGAGGAACCAGAGTCCATAGATCATGCCCGTGTACGTCATGAGCGTCGTGTAGATCACTGCGCTACTCCCGAGCATGCTCGTGTAGCCATAGTACGACGTCGCAACGAACGACGCCGAGAGCGTCACGAGCGCAATGAGCGAGAACGCAAACTGGAGGAAGCGCAAGAGCATGCGCGTCCAGAAGATCCACGGGCGGCCGTCAGGGCGAAACATGTTGGACCAGTCGATGCTCATGTCGTCTTCGTCGGCTTTGCTGTTGTTGGTAGTGCTGGTGTGTCGGCTCGAGCGCACGTTGCGAAATGCTTCATATGTGTATGAGCTCGAAGCAAGACAACATGAGCAGAGGAGCTTTCAGTGAAAGCACTCGTTCGAGGACTGCACTCTCTGGCCAACTGTAGCTTCAGCTTTCCAACTGTAGCTTCTGTGCGCGACATACTCACAATCCATCAAGTGCGACTAACTGACTGCGCTCAGCAACCTCGATCTCGACCTCGACGGTCGGAGTGCTCGAACAAGGGCAACTGCGACTACGGCACGGGTCACTGCGAGTGTTTCCCAGGCTACGAAGGCAAGGCGTGCGAGTGTACAGTGTGCCCAAACAACTGCAACAACCGCGGCATCTGCTTGACGCTCGCAGGGATCATCCGTGACATCCCGGCGAACAACTTTGTAGGCAATGACATCGGTCTTTACGGCGAACCCATCGACGTATGCTGCGTGGGACGCGAGCAAGCACATGGGGTGCTTCTGTGACCAAGGCTACCGCGGTCCCGACTGCTTGCTCAAGGAGTGTCCACGTGGCGACGACGTCCTCTTGGCACACGGCAAAACCCAAGGACGCGACTGCGGCGGTCGCGGCAAGTGCAGCTACGACACGGGCGACTGCGAGTGCTTCCCTGGCTACTACGGCACGTCGTGCGAGTCGCAAACGACTGTGCACTAAGCTGCGTCTAGCGCTATGGCATTGCATGGACGCTCTTGTAAGCGGCAGTGTCTATACGAGCCACAGCGCGTAGCGGTTGTAGCAGCTCCAACACCACTAGTACTGCAATGCGAACCAGTGGATACATTTGTGCATTCAGTGCGTGAGTTGCCTTTTCGTCAAGCTCTGCTGCTCCATTGGCTGCTGCGTCGCTGCAGTTGTCGTTGTGAAGCAGCGAGCGGACACGACGCGCCTCTACAGCGACCGAGTCATCCGTCCGTTCTATTGTATCGCAGCTGCCCCTCTGTCTTCTTGGCGATCCACTCACAAACGCAAGCGCTGCCTTACTCGATGATGAGCTCGTCGATCGACCAGTCCTCGAACGAGCCGTCGGGTAAATAGCGGCGGATAATGATCGGGATCTTGCGCTCGCGCAGCTCTTTCATTGCGATCTTCAGCGGGTCTGTCTCGCCCTCGATGTCCACCATCACCGGCGCGTTCATGCTACGAAGCAGCAGAGCATACGTACAGACACAGTCGTTCTGTGAGCGATGCAAGCTGCAGCAGTAGCAGTCGTCAAGCACCAAAAGCAACAGTCATAAGAGAGACGTACCTGATCTGAAGCGCTCTCGTGCCGAGCACACGCGCGCGCTCGTACTTGGTCATGTACCGCGTCGTGATGCGGTACGCGTTCGGCTGCTTGTGCGACTCGTCGAGGATCTGCACCTTGTTGTCTTCTGCGCCAGCGTCCTCGCCGTTGTCGTAGAGTTCTTCCTCGACCTCCTCTTCCTCCTCCGGCACCTCCTCGTCCTCAATGTCGTGGTGCCCAGCGTCGTCGTACTCCATGTCGTCCATTGTGTCTGTCTGTCTGCCTGCGAGCGTCTGTGCCTGTGTGTCTGCTTGCCTGTGTGCGAGCGTCTGTGCCTGTGTCTGTGAGCAGCTCGTCGGATGTTTCGCGCGCGCTGCTTTCCAACCAAACAGCTAACAGCCAGCACTCGATTCACTTGCAGTCACTATACTCTCGCTCTACATAGCATACCATGGTAGTGATAAAATCAAGTACATGCATAGAGTACTGTGTACGCAAATTCTAAAATGCTACGTTTGGCTTCATGGTCATCATTTGAACCAGGTAAAAAAGACTTCTTTGAAGCCAAGACGCGAAACGACGCGAGCGAGATCAGAATAGTCACCAGCACTACCTCGAAGCGCGTCGCACAGCTCGAGGTCGAGGATCAGATCGCTTCACCTCGCTCTACTCTTCGCTCGCATCTCGCCACACAACGCAATGATATCGTGGATACCGACACTTGGACGCGCGAGCTCTGCCAGCAGCTTGGATCCTCCGCACACTCGACGCAGCGCCAGCAGCAGTAGCAGTCGCAGTGGCAGCAGTGCGTCAGGACACACGATGGGACTCTCGCCTCGCATATCAAGTGCACCGCAGCGACTCGAGCAGCTGCAGCAGCACAGCAGTCGCGAGCAAAGGAAGCCGCTGAAAGGCTACCACATCGTGCCGCACGATGTCGACGATCATGACGAGCGTAACGCAAACGACCTCCGCGAGCCGCTGCACACAGATGGCAGCGAACACTCGCTTCGACGAAAGAGCACGCGCTCACTGCTTGCATCTTCGCGTGTGCAGCGCGACCAACTCCTGCGCAAGATGGAGGAGCTGATCATGAAAGAAGCCGAACTGGCGTCTGCGTACGAGCTCTTTGACTACACGCGCAAGCGATGTTCGCAAGAGCACGAGCAGATTGTCGCAAAGCTCGCGCACTACGAAGCGCTCTTACACGATATGCAGACGCGCGAAGCAGCGATGCACGACAGCGGCGTCGATGACGTACTCCAGAGCGAGCACGAGCGCTGGCGTCACACACAGGACATGGTCACATCGACACTACCAGAGCTCCTCGCGCGCTTGGAAGACAACATTGACATCAACAGTGCGAAGATCCGGAGCATCCAAGAGAAGATGGAGGCGATTCGAGCGCATCGTCTCGCAGTGCGTGAAGAGATCGCGCTCAAAGAGGAGGACATTGCGCTCGCACTGCAGTGATCGGCGTGCAAGTGTCGCGTTCACTGAGGAAACCCTACAGTTATAAACCCTAGCGCTTTCAAACCCTAACGATCCTAGCGTCACCTGTGCAGTCGAACGACTCAATCATGACCCTCAGCGCCTCATGTGAACAAGTGGCGGTTCTTCTTCTTCATCTTCTTCTTCGCGACGTCGATGTTCCGGTCCTGCCATTTGCTCTTCGTGAGCTTCACTGGTCGGTTCCCAATGTACTTGCCGTTCATCTCGCGCAGCGCCTTGGCACAGTCAAACGGGTCCGCAAAGCTCACAAAGCCGTAGCCGCGCGACTTGTGCGTGTACTTGTCGCGCACGACGCGCGCGCGCTGGAACGACGCGAAGCGGCTGAAGCTATGCGCGAGCACTTCGTCGCTCACTTCGTTCCCCAAGTCGCCACAGAAGAGCCGAAAGTCGTTGTCTGGCCAGTCTGCGAGCGTCTGGTCCTCCCAGACTTCGCCACCGGCGACGCGCAAGAGCTTCTTGTGCTTCGCGCGCTTGCTCTCGCCGCCAGGAGCGTTCGCACCAGTACCACCAGCTGTCTGGGACGCACTCGTGCTGCTACTCGTGAGTGGTTTGTTTGGATCGTACTCGTACACACTCTGCTGCTGGTACATCAGCTGCTGCTCCTCAGTCGAGAGGTACTGACCCGTCGCCATGTCAAAGCGCGGGACGAGCAGCGGTGCTGGCGGCGCGTTTGATGATGTAGATGACGCTGACGTGTACCGTGCAGCGTGTTCCCCCGTGACACCTGCAGGGAAACCGCTGAGCGCGCCACGGTGTGCGAACACGGCGTCGATCGTATTGGGGACGCCAGGTCGCACAGGCGCAGCTGGTGCTGAGGGCGTCATCGTGGATGACGCCGCCGACGGCGCAGCAGACGATGATGCTGCAGCAGATGGATCGTACGTCTTCTTGACTGGCGCAGGGCGTGGCGGCGCCATGTAGATCTTTGGCGCTGCGCGGATCACGACCGTCTCCGTCGTCACGGGCTTTGCAAGTCCGCCACTGCCGAGACCCGACGCTGGTTTGACGACTGGTGCAGTCGACGGAGCTGCTGCTGCGCCAGTGTCTACTTTCTTACGACTCGGTTCACTCGCAGACTCGTCGGTGTTGTTGTCGTCGTCTCGCGCGCGCTTTGTCGATGCGCCTGCGCTCGCGTCGTCTGTGGCAGACGCAGTCGGTTCCTGCTCGAGCGCTTTGAGCTCGGCTTCAAAGCGCGCAAGCTCATCGTCAAGGTCTGCCATGCTGCTGCTGCTGTATGAGCACACACATACACCCACTTGTTAGTCAATGCGCTCTTGTGCGTGTCCGAGCGACACGAGCACGAGCATGAGCTTACGTGCACGAGCACGAGCGCGAGCATTAGCAGCTCCTTACCTTTTAGCACCTTTGCTAATGTGCAAAGTTGGTATTCAGTTCCTGAAAATTACAATAGCATATCTGAAATTCACAATTAGAATTTATCTATACAAACACCAAGTCTCAATGTGGCATACAATTTCCAAGATTGTATGCCAACCAATCGATCGAAATCGGCGCAGGAGTCACACCAAGGTTTGCTGCATTCTTCGCCAGTGGCTCGGGCTCGATTCGACTCGACTGCAGCAGTAACGACTGCGCGTGCCTCCGTGACGTCTTCCGATCGATCGTCTCGTCCGTCGTAGTCTCTCGCGGTAGCAATGGCGACCCAGCAGCAGCACTTAGCGCCCGAGCTCTTGACACCGCGCCGCAAAGCGGTCCACAGCGACGATGCGATCAACACATCGACGCTCACGTACTCGGCCGACGGCAAGTTCCTCTTCCAGCGCGAAGCACATGTCATTCGCGTGCTCAACACGAAGAACGGTCAGCTCTTGCACGAATGCATTCGCGCTGAAGCGCAGCCGCTCGGTGCGCTCGCTCGTACAGACGCAGCTGATGCAGCAGCGCCATCCACTGCCGAGCAGACGTCTCCTACAAGCGCGAGCGACCGGCAGCAAGTGACTGCGCTTGCGCTGCACCCACACAACGCACTGCAGCTTATCGCAGCGTACGACGACGGCAAAGTGCTCGTGTGGGACTTTAGCGACGAGAAGATCTTGCAAGAGTTTGACGCAAAGGCGTCGATCCTCTGGATGGACTCGAGCGCCGTGAGCCCGTCGCTCTTGCTCCTCGTCGTTGCGCCATTCGACGACACGTCCAAGTGGTCGCTCATTGAGTTCAACATGAAGAAGAAGCGCCGCGGCCGCGTGCTCTTGGAGCAGAGCAAGCTCGCGTTCCAGAGCGCCGCGATGCAGAGCTACGTCAGTACCGAGCACTTCCACGGCGACTTTGTTGTGCTCACGGCCGGCATGCGCGTGTTTGCGCTCCGCGTCGTGCGTGAACAGGACGGCGGCGCTGCAGCAGGTCGGAACTTCACGACGCTCAAGTTCACGCACGTGCGCGCGATCACGTGCGTCGCAGTCCACCCATTGACCCCAGAGTTTGTCATCGGCGATGAGATTGGGCAGCTCCATCGGTACCATGGTACCAATATCGCTGGTACCAATACTGCTGCAAGTGCCAGTCCGGTACCAATCACAGCGAAAATGCACTGGCACGCCCATGCAGTCTCGTGCGTGGGGTACTCGACCGACGGCAACTTCTTGCTCTCTGGTGGTGAAGAGTGCGTGTTTGTGACATGGCACCTCGAGTCTGGACGTCGTGCGTACTTGCCACGGCGATCGGCGCCATTGACTGCGATTGCGACGCGCCGTGACGGCAGTGGGTACGCGATCGCACTCGCAGACCACGTGCTGTTCCAGTACAACCACATCACAAAAGAAGAGGAGTGGCACGCGCTCGGGCTTGCACGGTCTGGCGAAGCTGCGAGCGTGACGCTGCCGTCGCGCACGCTCGTGTTTGATCCGATCACGAAAGCGATGCCGCTCAATGGGCTCTCGAGCGCCGGTGTGCTCCAGTTCTACGACCCGTACAAAGACCGCGTGCTCCAGAGCGTCGTGCTCACGGAGCGCAATCAAGTTACGCGCACAGAAGACGAAGCGATCCCGCAGATCCTCGCAGAGCAACTCGCGTTCAGTCCAAACGGCATGGAGCTCGCGACGTTGCACGCAACGTACGTTGCCGAGTCCGGCGCTAAGTCGACAAACGCGCTTAAGTCGACAAGTACGAGTGGTGACGACCAGTCACTGCGCTTTTGGACGCGCCGTGAAAATGGCAGTTTCTTTGTGAACACGGCGATTGACGCACCGCACGGTCGTGAGCGCGTCACGAGCATGGCGTTCTCGCCGTCGACGTACAACGACGCAGTCGTGACCGGCGATGCACGTGGCGAGTTCAAGCTCTGGAAGAAGACGTCTGCGTCTGCGGATGCGCCCGCGTCGTGGTCGTGCCAGTCTGTCGTGCAGTTCCGCGATGCGCCGATCACTGCTGTTGCATTTGCCGCCGATGGCTCGCTGCTCGCAGTCGCGTATGGCCACTTGCTCACGCTCTGGGACGTGGCGACGAACGCACTGCGCCACGTGATCTCGTCTGCCGATGGCTCAGCGATCCAAGACGTGGCGTTCTTGGGCAAGACGTCGCCGTACGTTGTGCTCACGACGCGCGAGCAAGTGCAAGTGTGGCACTTGCTCCGACTCGAGCTCTGGTGGTGCTACGACGTCCCAGCAGAGACAGCAGTGCGCGTGCACCCGCACAAAGCGCAGTTCCTCGTGGCGCTCGAGACGACAGCAGTCGTCGATGCTACTACGTCGACAGCTAAGTCGACAACACCAAGCTACCTCGTGCTTGTGTTTGAGCCCGAGTCGCCGGTCCCAGTCGACATGCACGTGCTCAATGTTGGCGCTGCTGGTGTCTGGAGCGTCCACTTCCACCCAACGACGAGCGACGTTGTCGTGCTCGACGGCGACTCGAACGTCTGGCGCATTGGCGACCACGCGCTCGAAGCCGACCGGCGCAAGGACGCAGTCGAGACTGACGCGCACGCAAGCGCGTTTGCGGCGATGTTCACTCGCGCCGGCGCGCAGCAGCAGCTCGCTGGTGCTGGCAAGTCGACTGCGAACAAGCGCGTGGTCGTCCCACGCAGTGCTCAAGCGAGCGCAGCGCTGTTTGACGCGCCAGCGCACGTGCTGCCGTCGATGACGGCGCTCTACCGGTCGTTCATGGACACGATGCTCCCAAAGGCGCGCGCTGCTGTCGTTACGACTGGCGACGACCAGGACCAGGACGAGAGCTCTGGTACGAACAAGCGCGAGAAGAAGAAGAACAGCAAGAAGCGCAAGAAGCACGGTCAAGCGACTGGTGGCGACGACAGTGGCGTTGGTGGCACTGCAGCAGACGGCGACAGTAGCTCAGCCGACGCGACGCAGAAGCGCATGAAGCTCTTGGTCGAGAAGGAGCTCGCGAACCCAGCGCTGCAGCAGCAGACGTACTCCAAGTTATTAGACGCGCTCCGCAAGCGCAAGCAGCAGCAGCCGCCGCACATCGCGGCCAAGTAGTGAGTGCATGATCAGAGACAGCGAGAGGAACGTCGCGCGAACGCGGTGTGGACCGAAGCTTCACAGAATAGATTGTACATGTCATGCGCAGTCTTTGTGGGAGTGCCTTAGTCCAGTTCGTACAAGAGTTGGTTCTGGAAGCGCACGACTGGTGCGATCGACGCAGTTGGGACTGGCGCTGGCGCTGCTTGCGTCGGTGTCGTCTTGGTGAGAATCACGACCATGTTCTCGCTCGCGACGTCGTACTCAGCATTCGAAGCGTCAACTGCGTGCTCGAGTGCATCGCGCGTGAGTTCGTACTGGTCCATTGGTCGCTCTGTGTCGTCGCTCGGGTCAGCAGCAAAGCGCAGTGTGAACGACGTCGTAGACGTGACGCTGAGCTCGACGCTTGAGGTGTCAATGTGGGGGACGTGGATGAGGAACGACAGACACGTGGGCGTCGCAGTCACTGTGACCTGCGGCGTGAGGCGTGGCTGTGCAGCAGCGACTGGACCAGTTTCAGCAGCGTCTTTAGCGTCCAGCTGCTGCTGAACGACTGGTGCATCAACAAGCACAAGATCGTCGTCGTCGTCTTCTTCATCTTCGCTGCAGCTCTCGAGTGGCGGGAGGTCGTCTAAGTCGTCGGCGTCCTCAGTCTCCTTGGTGGTCGCATCTGAGGAGTCGACTGCCGCTGGCACTGCACGAGGCATGTATAGCGGATCGTGCTGAACCATGAGCGCAGTCTCGCGCAGCATTGCAAAGCCATCGTCTTCACGTGCTTTTGGGACTGGCGCTGGCTGCTCGACTGCGGTGCACGCTGGCGGTTGACTCGTTGCAATTGTCGGATTTTTCACAAAGTCTGCGCATTTATCCTCCATTTCATTCGCTTCGTCGTCCTCATTGTTGTCCTCGACGTCCTGGACTTGGAGCGCCACGGCTGCTGGCTTGGGCTCTGGCGGCGGCTGCACTGGGAGCGTCACGCGGAGCGTCCGCGTCTTCTTGTCAAACGTCGCGCGGCCTTTCGCTTCAATCACTGGGAACGGCAGGTCGAGCGCCAGTGGCGCGTACTTGTCTGCCGAGACCTGCACCGACTGCTCGCTCACGTCCAATGCGATCGCCGCTGCGCTTGCGAGCGTCGGGAACGCCATCTCAAGCACCAACTCGCGTGGACGGCTCGAGTCGAGTGGCGCTGTGCCTGCAGGTGTTGCTTGCATGTGGTGCACCAGCTCAAACTTGCCGCGGTGCACGAGCTTGTACGCGATTGGCTGGAGCACCAGAGCCGCTGGCTTTGCATTGGCACCAGTCGCTGATGTCTTGGTCGTTGAGACCTCGCGCAGCAATGGTGCCTCTGCTGGCGTCTCGGCGGTACTGGCAGTCAGATCGCTCAGTGGCGGCTGCGACTGAGTCTTCTTTCCAACTACGACATCAATCAGAGGCTCCTTTGGCGTCTCTGTCTTAGCCGCTGGTTTAGCCACTGGCTTAGTCGCCGGCTTGGTCGTTGGCTTGGCCGCTGACTTCGCTGCTGGCTCTGCTGTTGGCTTGCGCAGACACATCGTGACGGGCTCGCCAGACTTGTACGCCACGCCTTTGAGCACGTGATAGTCGCGTGCGACAGTCACGGACGTCCCTTTGCCAGTGCTCCGAGCTGTCTGGAGCGCAGTCTCAACCGCATCGAGACTCGTCTTGATGACCATGTCTCGATACGCGCGCTGCGCTGTTGCGAACGCCAGTGTCTTTGGGTGGAAACACACGTCGAGCGTGAGCACAGACGCGCCCGTGTGGTCGCGCTCGTAGCGCTCCGGGCCGACCGAGTACGGCAAGTGCCAGGACATGCCGGTCTTGCCGTCTGGAGCGTCGCGCACGGGCGTACTCGACGGCGCCTGGAGCTTGTCGCTGCTGCAGACGTTCACAAAGAGCTTCTGCTTCGTGGCAGTGGCTATTGGCGACTGCTCTGACCACTTGGCTTTCACGACAAAGCCTGGCGTCGGACGCACGAGGAGCTTGTCGTCTGGGACCTTTTGCTCCTGCTCGAGCTGCGCGAGGTACTGCTCGGTCTCCGCGCGGTTCGCGGGGTCCGAGATCTCGGTCATGTAGTCGTTCAAGAGCGAGCGAAACTCGGGACTCTGCATCGCAGAGAGGAACTTTTGCTGCTCGTCGTGGCTCATCTCGAGCTTTGGTGTGGTGGTGCTACTGCTGCTGTTCGAGCGCTTCATCGCTTCTTCAAAGAGGCGGCTGAATGCCTCCTCTGATGGCGGCTCATTGCTGCTACTGCTTGTAGCCGTGCGTGAGGCTGTAGCTGCGTCTGTGCCCATAGCTAGCGCTGCGTGTGCGTGCGTAAAGAGTTGATGGCGCTGCTCGTATCGAGCAGATCCGCTGCTGCTGCTGCTGCTGCTGCTGCTGCGTGTTGGAGACTGCTGAAGTCGCATCGACTCTCGGCTGTTGGCGAAAAGGCGTCTTGAGCTCTCTGGATTTTGTCACGCTCGGATTTTGAGCTAAGAACGCTCGTTTCCACCGATTTCATACAAATTGCAAGTGAAATCGTGATGCGAGCGTGATGCAATCGAGGGAGAGCATTACATACTGGATAAAATCCCAGTCAAAGCAAATCTCAAAAAATCACGTCATTTGTCTGACAAATTGTCAGAATTTGTCTGACAAATTGTCAGACAAATGACGCTATTTGTAGCCATGTTCAGCCAAAGATAGGATGGATGTGCAGCCATCCTCCAAGCGCATCGCGACGACTGCCATTGACAGAGAACGAGCGAGCGCAAGAGCTAGACGCTTCTGTCGACACCTCCTTCTTCGTCGCGTCGCGCCGTTGTTGCTTGCCATGCCAGCGCTTCAGGACCAACTCGGTACAGCTATCGTTCTTGCTCATGCATCCGCACTGGTAGCCAGAACCTCACCGACTGCGATGTATTGTACTGCTGGATGAGCGATTTGCACGCGCACTCAGCTTTGATGACACCGATGAGCAGCAGCAGGAGCACTACAACGACGATGATGCGTACGCTGCGCAGGACGATCAATCTGACGACAATGGAGACGACGAAGGCGATGACAGTGGCGGCGACAACGCCTACCTCTGGTACGACTGCTTTAGGTGTCTTGTCCAACACAGCCACTCTCACTCGTCTTACAAACTACCTCGACTGCCAACTAAACTACACTGCTGCTCGTATCGTTATGTCCAAGCCGCTCTGGGTCGTTCTCGTACAGCAGCAACGGGAGTCCTGCAATGTACTCTGAGTCGGCCGAGATCACGTCGAAGAAGCACATGGAGCGCGACCAAGTGAAGCTCGCGATGGAGCAAGAAGAGCGCGCGAAGCGGCTCCACAAGATCCGTCAGCGGCGCCAGCACATTGAAAAGTGGCAGCAACGGACTGCGAAGTCGCCGTTCCAAGTCAACCTCGTCGCCGACAGCGAGCGCCTCGATGAAGAGCACCGACTGCGGATGCTCGAGAATGCACGTCGGAGCCGCGAGCTCGAGCGCCGGACGCGCGAAGCAAAGAACGACGTCATCTTGAAAGCGCTGACCGAGAGCTCGGACCTCGAGCTCTTGCGGCGCGAGAAGCGCGCGATCATGGACGAAGAGAAGCGACTGAAGGCGCTGCTCGACCTCGAAAAGACGAACGCGCACCGAAAGCTCGACCTCCTCGCAGCGCGCAACGCCGAGAAGAAGCGGCGCCAAGAGAAAGACGAGCACCGACGCTTGCAGCGCCAGCGCGAGCTCGAAGAGCGCGAGCGCAAGTACAAGCTCTTGCTCAAAGAGAAGCTCGCACTGGACGATCACCAGTGAGACTGCAGCAAGGGAAGAAGATTTAGCAGATAATCCATCACATAAAACGACATTTCGACAGTTCACATTCGGATTTTGTCTCGTACAAAGTGTCTTTGTACGATGAGACTGCTTGACGACGTCCTAGTTCTAGTCCTGCACGGGTTTGCTGCGCTTGACGACAAAGATCTCGGCGCCGCTGAGCGTCACGGCGTAGTCGAACGTAGGGAATTGGACTAGTGGACAGAGAGAGAGAGAGAAAGCGCATGAGCAGCCACACTCACAAACACATGCTAGGAGCGCAGGTCGCACTGACACCTCAGTCCCACACGACAGCCACTTCAGTATGATAGACGTACTTGTGACGCGCTCGAGTGCTTCGTTCTTGCTTGCGTCTAGCACGCTGTTTGAGTCCTATCGATCGCAGTTGTACGACCCACGCAGTCAAGCGAGAGCGATCCGTCAGTCTTGCGAGTCACTCCATTCTGTCGGCTTGTACAGCCACACACACCCATATATGGACAGAAGATGAGGACAGCGAGCGAGTGTGTATGTGTGCGTACCTGAAGAATCGAGAAGACTGCTTCTGCGGCTTGCTCGCCAATGTCGCCTTCGAGCTGCCCGGTGCATGAGAGCACTTGCCCCTCGAGGTCCATCACAAGCGTCCCGACCTGTCTGCTCACGGCTTTCAATGCAATCGCGTCCTAGTGCAGTGCAGTGTAGCAAGCGCGAGTGAGCATACACGCACAGATGCAGGAGCGCATCGAGAGAGAGAGACAGCGAGAGAGAGACACACACACGCACCATGCTTGCTTGCTTGTCGTGCTGCTTGTGTGTGTTCTCTTTTGGTTTTGTTCGAGTGCTGCAATGCTCTGATAGTGATAAAACAACAGATATTATTTGTGGTCCACATCACCAAACTCTCCTATCAAAAATCATATAGTGATAAAACAAAGGATAACATTTCGCAACGATCGAAACGACACACACGGCTGCGCCACAGATGCGAGGAGCTGAGCGCAGGACGCACCAGCTCAACGCGCTACGTGCAGCTGACGCACACAGCAACAGCGTCAAGATGGACGTACCAGCTGTACCTTGCAGTACTTGCGACGTCGTTGTGTGCGCAACGCAGCGCATGGACGACACCACAACAGTTTGCGACGACGACAAGCTCACATCGATATCACCAGCACTGCCAATGCACCTAGCGTCGCCTGACAAGCTTGCACTGCTGCAACCGGCTGTCATACCACTTGCATATAACGACAAACATGCCCAAGAGGACACGACGCAGTCAGCAACACAACAACACCAGCAGCAGCCGCACGAGAAATCCAACGTGACTGTGCACTTTGGTCCGATCACGAAGCAGAACATCGAGTTACTGCGGCAGCTCAACCTCGCGATCTTCCCTGTGCGCTACAACGATGCGTTCTACGCCGACATCTTGCGCACGTCGAGAGAGTACGCCAAGTTTGGTGCGTCTCCTGTCTTGCTATCTGCTGCATGTGGCTGTGACGATGTGCTGACTGCTTCAGTACGCTGCGCCGCCTGCAGCGTACGTTGACGACTCCGTCGTCGGTGCGATCTGCTGTCGCCTCGAGCCACTCGAGCACGACCTCACGCGCCAGCGCACGTACGTCATGACGCTCGGTGTGCTCGCATCGCACCGCAAGTGCCGCATCGGCAGCCAGCTCCTCGCGAGTATGATTGCGCAGTCGACACGCGACGGCGTCGACCACATCTACCTCCACGTCCAGACGAGCAACGCCGTGGCGCTGGCGTTCTACGAGGCGTTTGGCTTTCACGTCACGCAGACGATCCGGAACTACTACAAGCGCATTGAGCCGCCTGACTGCTACGTGCTCTGCAAGACGCTAGGGCAGTGAATGAGGAATGAAAGTCGTGTTCTTGTCCAATACAAGAGCTACGCACTGGTGTCCTCGGTCTTCTGTCGCTTGGCACCGTCCTGTGCACTTGCGCGACGCTCGGCGCTGAACGCAATCGCCTCCGTGAGCTGGAACGAGATGCACATCATGACTTTCTTCGGCGCAACGTCGCGCACTTGGTGGAACGACGTCGTTGATGGGTCGAGCTTGCCGCCCAAGATCGTCTCGGCACGCTAGGATCCGACAGCCACACAAAAATTAAATACCCTATTGTAGGAAGATGTACCCATTGGTCATCATAGCATGATCCTAAAATAGGCCAGAAACGTACCTCCAACACATCTTTCTCGACGTCCTCTGCGTTCGAGAAGCAGTAGCAGTGGATGAACGGGAGCTCGCCTTCCCAGTGGTCAAGCTGCTGCGGGAAGACGTCGAGGAACTCGAGCGCAATCGCTGGCAAGTTCATGAGCACTTGCGAGAACTGCGTCTTGTCGTGAATGAGCTTTGCCATGAACGCGCGCGCGTCCAAGTTGAACGTCTGCACGAGCTTGTCGACCTTGTTGAGCGTCACGTTCTCGCACAAGTAGTGGTGGCTCCACGGGTTGAGGTCGTTCGCCAGGACTTTCGTGCCACGGAGCGCCAGTGGGATCGCAAACGGACCAATGCCGCACATCATGTCGGCAACGACGTCCTTTGGTGTGAACGACCGGATCATGCGCAAGTGCTCCTGCTGCAGACGCGAGTTCCAGTAGACCTGGGCGTAGTTGAACCGGAACGTCGCTTTGCACTCGTGGAGCTCGACGTCCATGTCGTCGACGCCGGCGATGACTTCCATCGGGAACGTCCGGAACTTGGTCTCAATGTTGTCAGTCTTGTTCACGACCGTCCGGAGCTGCTGGTTCTTGTCCAAGATCACCTGTCCGATCACGTGCTTGTACGGCAAGTGGCAGTCGCGAAGGTTCAAGTGCGCAATGTGGCCGACGCTCTCGAACGACGACGGGATCTCCATCCCAGCAGGCAAGAGCTGCGCCAGGACTTGCTCGACTGGGAAGTACGAGTAGTCGAGGTCGATCGCATGGTCGACGAACGCCAAGCTCTCTTCGCGCAAGAACGTGATGAGTTCGGGCGCCAGTGGCTGGAGCGAGTCCTTGTCCTGGACCTTTTCGTTCAAGAGCACGAGCTTGCTGCTCGAGTTCTTGTACGGGTCTGGGTTCGTCGGGTCTGGCACGACGTTGCGCAGGCGCGGACGGTTGAGCAAGTGGCCGTGCAGCGCCTTGACGACTTTGCCGATCTTCTTCGCCTCGACGCGCACGCCGACGACCTGGAGCGTCTTCTTGAACAGCGACCGGTCCAGCAGCATGCTCGTCGCCATCGCTGTCAGTCGTCTCTCGGCCGCACTGGTGCTGCTTGTGTGAATGGGTTGTCGCCAGTCAAAAAACTGACTGCGTGGTCCACATAAATGACCAAACATCTTGAGTTGAGTATGGTAACACGAAATGAGACTGATGCAAACGATCTGGACTCGACATGACCACTTGTGAACATGTTGCTACTACTGCTCCTGAGCAGCTCCGCGTCAAGAACGCTGCAATGAGAGCTGCTGTCTCGAGCTACATGCTTGCATCATCATGAACCTGCGGTGACCGCAGCGCTAGCACTGCTGCTTCAATTGCGGACGCGAAGTCGGGCTCGAGTACTCGCATTGTCACGCGCGGCAGCGCTCCTTGCCCAGACGCAGCGCTGTCCTGTGTCGTCTCCTCTGCTACTTGACTCTCTGGACAAGTAGACGAGTGCTCAACGTTGTTTCCTGATACTGCTACGTCTGGAGAGCAGAGCTCGAGCACTGGCGGGATCCAGAGCGTCTCGAGACCAAAGCTCGATGCGTTCAAGAGCGCCGATGCGCTGTTCCTTGCCGCTCGGACGCTTGTCATGCTTGAAGACATCTCGCGCGAGGACTTGCTGCTGCTGTTGCTACTCGAAGGCTTTACTGTCGCTGCTGGTGACAGCGATGAGGACGCTTTCATGTCACTTGACTCGCTCGAGAGCTTGGACAGGATGAGGTCCTGGCACTGGAGGAACCGATCGCTCACGCTCGAGTGTTCTCGGTACAACTCGCTGCCTGCACCTGTATCGCCTGTGATCTGAATCCACTGGATCTGCTGGAGCCACGTGCGGCTCCGGAGCTTCGCTTGTTCAAGCCACGTGCGCTCGTCTGAGACTGGGAAGTGCAGACGCACGGACGTGACGACGCCAGGCTGTTGAGGCATCCCAATCGAACCACGCCGGGCTGTCGCGAGGGTCACAAGGAGCTCAACAGGATCCGCTGACGCTGTGGTGTCGCCTGCGACTGCCAACGGCTGCTGTGATTGCACCTCCATATCTTCACGAGCGCTGTCGCCGTTGTAGAGCACCATGTGGAGCACCATGAAGTGCGCCTGCATGCGCACGTCGTCCTATCGCCGCTGCGTCTTGGAGTAGAACGCAAGTGCAAAGAGCGCCGTGCGCAGCGCACTTGCCCAGTACGCGATCGTGAATCGATACACCGACAGCTCTGCCGCAGTCGTTCGTACCGCTACGCTGCGCTGCGCTTGTTCAAACAGACTCAGGTAGTCCGATCAGTAGCCTCCGACACTCTTCCAGCGCTGTTGCGACTGCTGGAGCAAACGTAGTGGAGTACGACGCACCAGGCGCGTACCAGCGTTCTGCGCGCTTGCCAAAGCTGCTGTGTCGGCGCCAGCGACGCTGCTGCTCGCTGTCGTCACAGTCGTTGCTGCTGGCAATGGCAAACGCTGGCGGGAGCCACACGACGTCGCCGCGCTCGAGCGTGAACCTTTTGCTACGTTCTCCCTCCTGCTCTAGCTCTTGCAAGAACACCAGTGTGCCTGGCGTCAGCACGTCTTCACACACGAACGCGAAGTACCCGACGCGGTGGCGCTCCAGTCGCACACTCTCGAGGACACTCGCGCTCACGAACGCGTCGAGCACTGCGAGCTTCGCACTGGTAGCAAGACCAGTGGTGTAGCGCTCCATGCAGTTCGCGAGGAACAGCAGCTTGTGGCGCCTTTGATCGCCTGTGCTCTTGTGTTGTTGAGCTCCAGTCTGCGTGTAGTACGCCTGCGCACTGAGACGCAGCGGCAAGAGCGCAGTCCGGCGTCCTGGCATCACAAGGTCGAGACACTCGACTGCGACAGTCGCGAGCCACGTGTCCGTGTCCGTGAGGTGGCTGAACGGCAGCAACTGCACGAGCGCACTGACGCGGCGAGTGAAGAGGGACTCTGTGTGCGACTGGTACAGCGGGTTCCGAATCGCCACGAAGCTCTCGATCGCCCGCGCGTGTGGAGTGGGTCGCGCTCGCGCGGGAGCGCGCACACGCGAGCGATGAACGCAAGTGGGTCGGCTGCGCGCACTTGCTGTCGCGTCCACAGTCGTATCGCAGTGTGATGCGCTTGGACGTCGCCTGTTGCAAAGAACGCCGCGATGCTCTGCGCCATCTCGCTGTGTGTAGTTGCACTCGAGCCACTGGCGTCGCTGGCGTCGTCGCTGGCGTCCTGAGGCTTGATGCAAGACGTGAGTCCACTGGCAACGTGGATTGTTTGGAGCATGTGCGAGAGTGCTGGCTCGTAGTCGCCTCGTACGAGTCGCACGTGGCGTCGATCTGGCATCTGAAGCACTCGCGGCAGTACTACAGACTCGGTGTCTGCTGAGACTGCGATGGCTTGAAAGACTGTGAACGACTTGGTGCGTGCATCGCCGTGGCACTCGATGCGCGTGTTGAGCGTCGAGATGTGGTGCTCGCGCAGTGTCTTGTCGACAAGGAGCGCGTCCTGGAGCGTCAATCCTTTGTAGAATGGATGCACGCGTGCATCAGTCATGCGCTCGTCGTCGCCGTTGCTGTTGTTGTTGCGGTCAAGTGCGATCACGCCAGTCACAGCAGTGCTCCCAGCAGCAGGAGCAGGCGCTCTGTCCGAATGGCTGTAGATCGCATCGAGCAGCGCCTGCAGATGTCCAGAGCTCCGACTGCGCGTGAACACATGACTCGACTGCACAACGTCTTTGAACTCGCGTCTCGAGAGCGCAGGAACGATCCTAGCAGCACCAGCAGCAGCGCTAGTGTGAGTGAACTGCGCAGCAGTGGATCACAGAGACGCATTGGCCAACACCGTACTTGGCGCCAGTGCCGAGGTCGTACGTCCCAAAGTTGTACAAGAACCGCGTCTGCCACACACATCGTCAGACATGAGTGTCTTTTGTGAACGTCAAGACACACAAGCGGATGTGAGATGTAAGACGTACCACATGCACAAGGAACTGCGTGGCTGCGTCCGCGAGGTTCTTGCTCTGGCAGCTCTTCTGGAGCTCGCGAACGGTGTCAGCTGGCTGCAGCGCCGCTGCGTCGGATGACTGTGGACAGAAGAGCTCGCGGATGAACAACAGGATCTCTAGTGTCTCGACTGACGACTGGAGGAACGCGATCTAGAGCGTAGGACGACACGTACACAGTCACAGTCAGTCGACAGAGTGCTCGCAAGAGCGGATCATATACATACGAGCAAGCGCTACCTTGTGCGTCGCGCAGACTGCGCGGTAGAGGTGGTAGACGCGGAGCTGGTCGCGTGCATCGAGTGCGTCAAAACTCGCGCGTGGGTCGAGGACTGCGAGGTTGATCGCATGTGGCAATGGCGATACTGTGGCGTGAACACCACCGTCTTGTGCATTCGCTTCAGCATCGTCCATTGCACGCGCTCGTCACAGCCAGTTGGCAACTAGTCGTCTTGACTAATGAGCGTCTAGCAGATCTTCTTCTACCCTTTCGTCGCGCGTCTTGTCACTGAAAGATCGCTGCGCTGTGCAGCATGACCGAGCTCGCACATGGAGCTGCGCTGTTGCCAACGCTCGTCGCGATCACGCGCATTGCTCGGTCGTTGTATGGACCTGGGAAAGCGCGCAAGCAGATCACAGGTGCTGCCTTGACGCGCTACACTGCCAACAAGGCGCTCGTGAACTAACGCTCGCCTGCCGACTGATATGGACACTCTCGCGGCTACAGATGCACATGGCGTGACGCGGTTCACGTCAGACGCGTTCGAGATCGTCCAAGCGCTCCAGAGCGAACACGCTGCGCTTGCGATGTTGCGCGAGTCACTTCAGGACCACATGCGCGCATTTGGCACGGTACGACGCCGCTGTGTGGTGTCTCTAGCTCATCATAGACCCACCAAAGCCATTCTGGATGGTCTCATTGTGTGTGGTGCTCATCGACAGCGGTGCACGACGTTCCTTAACGTCACGAATGCACTGGGCGAAGCAGCCGTCGATCTCCAGCGCCGCGGCATGACAGTGTACGAGGACATCGCGCTGTTGTATGACGATGAGGAGGATCGAGATTGACAGACTGAGCGATTGACTGACTGGACACGCATCTCTCTCAGTAGCGTGATTCGAGAAGCGCTTGCTCGCACTGAGCGCACGTGTCTCCAGGTACATTGTGCCTAGCACTGACACCTCGCTCGCTCGCACGTCTTGTGCTTTTGCTGAACGCACTGACACTGTGGTCGCTCTGTGTAGACCCTTAAGCGCATGCGGCTACCGATCCCAGAGGCGATCAGTGGCTATGATAGTGCGGACTTCGCGACCCAGCTGCGTTTGCTCGGCGAGCGTCTTCAGACGCGGTGCGTGTCCTTGTATGTGCTTGTGGCTGAGCAAGCGAGAGCACGACTGTGGCACTGATGCCGCTTGAGTGCGACCTCGTGTTCAGGACATCAGCGGATGCAAGCGCCTGCGACGGATGTCTGGCCGTGCCGATGCAGCTCGCACTCGAGCTCCTCGCTCACATCGACTCGCTCGTACTCGAAGACTCTCTGTTCCACATCGACAGCGCTGTGTCAACCCGCGTCGCATTAGGAGGATCAGCTAGACAATACGCCACTGGCTCGCGCGTGTTCTCTGGCGTCCTCGTTCCAGTCGACTCGGACTACCGCGCGCTGCTCCAACGCGCATTCGCTCCGAGTCCTGCAGCCAGCGGTAGACTCAGTACGAAGGACGAGCCGCTTGTCGCCAGTCGTGTCGTCACGATTCACGGCGACTTTGACGTCACGCAACTCGAAGCTCATGCATTCGCACACGATGTTGAGGTCGCGTTTGTCTGTGGCGATGCGGGCGCTCAGACAATGGGCGAGTGCTGGCAGACTGCGTCCAAGACGGCGATGCTCCAGTGCGTTCCAGTGGACTCGTACAAAGAGCTCCAGCGCATCGCAATGCTCAGTGGCGCACACATCGTCGAGTCCTGGTGCGAGCTCTTGCCATGTGCGATCGGAACAACGCCGATCACACTGCGCTTGGTCGAGATCGCTGCGACGCGATGTGGAGACATCGACAACGACGACGACAGTGAGGACGACCAAGCCTGCGCTAGAGGCACTCGCGCGTACACTGCGCTGTACGTGAACGTCGATCGTCTCAAATCACCACGTCCACTCCACACTCTTCTCGTGCGTGGCGCGACGCGCTCGGAAGCTGAAGAGCTCCAGCAGCGTGTGCGCTCATTGGTCCAGCGCATTGTGCTAGCGCTCCGGTCTGGATACGTGCTGCCATCGAGCGGCGCTGTCCTGTGCGCCTGTGTGGCAGAGCTCCGCTTTGAGCTGGATGGTCCACTGCTTAGCATCGCCGACGACGACGATAGCGGGACAGTGGCGATCGCAATCGAACGGCTCGCTGCAGCACTGAGCGAGCTCACGGCTGTGCTGCTTCAGAACACTGGGACAGCTGAGAGCGAGTTCAGCAGAAGCGATGCCTTGTACTCGTACTTGGCGCACGTCCAACGCGTCCAGCGCAACTACATGCAGGGCATCCACGACGTCGGACGCGCGACGTTCTACGCGAGCTGTCTGTTCAACAGCAGGGACTACTGCGCACTCGCGACCCAACCGAGCAAGTGCGCTCGACTGGACGACTACACGAGCGTCCGCTCGGCCATTGCCCGGAGCTTCCGACTGCTCGACCTCGTGCTCAGTGTCGCGTCGTATCGCATCAACGCACGACCGGCGAGCGTACAGGAAGAGCCTTAAGCATAGCCGACTGTAAGACAGAGCGTACGAGCGTTGACATCGCGCGAGTTCGACGACGAAGAGAGCGCGGTGCCAACAAACGCCATGGCAGACCACCCAGTACAAAGTGACCACGAACAGCAAGGTATGTTCTTTCCAAGAGCAAGACGTACTTAGCCGTAGCCGACTACCTCGAGTCCTAGGATCTGACCGGAGCCAGCGACCGAGAGCTCACGTGTAGCAGTAGTAGCAGCAGATCGAATGAGTAGGTCATGTGATGTCCTACAGTAGCGTTTGGTAGAGTTTGGTAGAGAGAGAGTCCTAGGTCTGCTACTGCTCGAAAGGGTCTTCGATCGAAGCGCTAGAGCACTCTTAACACTGTCGACTTGACCATATGAAGCACATACACTCATGCTCTTCTTACGCAGTCGAGTCGTACATGGGCTTGAACG
>JAASFL010000068.1:0-42037 GCA_023333735.1 Globisporangium takayamanum
GCAAAGCATTCGCGGCGTCCAGTGTTCTTGCAAGGATGTACAGCGATACACTCGCTGAGCTGAGGTGGTCGAAGCAAGGCAAGCTCTAGCCAAGCTCAGGACTGCTAGCAAGCATGCATCGGATGCATCAAGGATAGACAGTGGCACGCGACTTGACTTGAAAAGTCGTACGAAATTGCGCAAGAAAAGAGTCCATGGAAGCAATACAATCTTACGATAGCGCCTCGAAAGCTCACTGTCTGCCGTTTCGCATGCTGGGTTGTCCTCGCGTTTGTATGAGGAGCGTGGGACACGCCATCGCCGAGAATAGAGCAGTGCAGCGAAAGCAAAGAAAGAACGCCATTGCATACAAAGCCCAAGTCACGAGCGCGCGGAAACCGTTCTGCTCTGTGTGGCGCACACCATGAGCGCTACCCACAACCTCTCGGTTTCTTGCTCTCTTCCGCGCACTTGATCGACTCTCGACTCGACTGTCGCCTCATTTGCTGCAATTGAGTGCGTCGCGTCGTCGTCCTCGCGGCTGTTTCTCTCTATTGCTCTGCGACGACCGCGCGCCTGCTCGCCAGCAACAGCAACAGCAACAGCAGCACCGACGAGAAGCGCGCTCACACACCACACGCCGACACATGCAGAGCTGCGAACGGCCGCGCTTCACTCTCTTCTCGCCCGAAGACGCCGAGGCCATGACGCTCCGCGAGCGCACGAGCAGCACTGCGACGATCCCCGGAGGCGGCGCGCCGCCGCCCGCTGGCACAGCCGCGGCCGCCAAGTACTTTGAGCAGCAGCGCGCGTCGTCGTACACGATGCGGCCGAGCCAGACGTTCTACGGCGGCCGCGAGTCGTGCGGCGACACAGACGGATCTGTTGTCTCGTCCTCAGTCGCAGACGGCAGCGGCGGCAGCTCAGGCGGCGCAAACAGCTTCCAGCAGCAGCAGACCCAACCACAGCAACAGACGTCTGGCAGTGCATCCGCCTCGAGTCGCATGCGCGTGAGCGTGTGTGCAGACGTGAGCAACACGTTTGAAGAGATGTTTGAGACCGACTGGGAGGGGTATCTCTGGAAACAAGGGCACGTCGTGCGGTCGTGGCGCTATCGCTACGCGGTGCTCTCGGGCACGACGTTCTCGTACTACGTCTCGAAAGACGTCGCAATGGTCGACACGGAGAAGTTTCGCGGTCGCGTGACGGTCACTGGCGCTCGGAAAGACGACACGCGCGCATGCGGCGTGCTCGTGACGACGACGATCAACAAAGTCTTTGCGCTCTACACGCGGTCGCCGATCGAGTCTGAGATCTGGATCAAGATGATCCAGCAAGCAGTCGCGAACGCCAGTGGCGAGAAGCCGTCGCTGAGCGCGACGGCGCGCATGTCGGGCGGCGGTGGCAGCAGTGGCGCTCCCAGTCGCGACTCGGACGTGCAGCAGCAGCTCGTGAACCGCAACACGCTCACGACGAACGCGATCTTGACGCAGAGCGTGCGGTCATCGCTCGACTGGAAGACGCGGAACCTCAACACTGTCAAGCAGTTCTACGCGCTCTGGACGGCGCAGTTCCTCGAACCGCGCGGCTTGAACGAGTCGGCAGCGAACTTGATTGCGCTCTTCCCGCTCTGCTCCACTGACATGGTCCTCACGATGCGTTATCCGTGCGAGTTCATCCCATCGAGCGCGTTCTACGGCCGCGAAGGACTCGTCGAAGTCGCGCTCGGACTCTCCAAGTTTGTCCAGTTCCGCCGCTTCCAAGTCTCGCGGTACCTCAACACGAAGCACCCGAACGTGCTCCAGGTCCTCGCGACCGGCAAGATCTGGAACAAGTCGCTCCAGCGCGAGTTTGCGTTCACGACGCGCGATGAGCTCCAGTTGAGTCCCGGCGGCCGCGTCCTGAGCATGCAGATGCAGATCGAAGTCGACCTCTTGGCGTTCCAGATGTCGGACGCGGACCGGAAAGTCGCCAAGTCGGACCGCGGCTTCCAAGCCACGACGTCCAAGCGCGTGCTCTCGCTCTCGATCCAGCACTTTCACGTGAACCGCGTGCTCGGGAAAGGCACGTTCGGCACAGTCGTGCTCGCGGAGCGCAAGAACACGGGCGAGATCTTTGCGGTCAAGATCCTCGAGAAGAGCTCGATGTCCAACTACGACAAGCTCCGGACAAAGACTGAGATGCGCATCCTGCGGGACGTGCACCATCCGTTCATTGCGCCGCTGCGGTTCTCGTTCCAGAGCTACTCGCGCGTGTTCCTCGGGATGGAGTACTACCCTGGCGGGAGTCTCTACACGCACATGAATCGGTTCTCAAACAACAAGGAGCACCGGATCAAGATCGCGATCGACATGGCGCGCGTGCGCTTCTACACGGCGCAGATCGTCCTTGCGCTCTGCCACTTGCACGCGTGTGACATTGTGTACCGGGACTTGAAACCCGACAACATCATGATTGACGAAGACGGGAACGTCGCGCTCGTGGACTTTGGTTTGTCCAAGACGAGCGTGAGTCAGCTCAGCGGTGCGCGCACGATGGCCGGCTCACCGGCGTACACAGCGCCGGAGCTGCTCAAGCCCAAGCGGTCGCGCGACTACGGCAAAGCGGTCGACTGGTGGTGCCTCGGGATCTTGATCTACGAGATGCTCTTGGCGAAGCGGCCGTTCCACCACTTGAACGTCTCGGTGCTGTACAAGCTCATTGAGAAAGACCCGGTGAAGTTCCCACCCAAGTGCGCGATCCCGTCCGAAGCGCGCAGTCTCATCGTCGGACTGCTCGAGAAAGACCCGACGAAGCGCCTCGGTGCGCGCCAAGCGAGCGACATCCTCACGCACCCGTTCTTCAAAGACGTCAAGTGGGACCTCGTGCTGCGCAAGAAGATCCAGCCGCCATGGATCCCCGCGCCGCTGTCGCTCGAAGAGGAGAAGCTCAAGAACCCCGACATCAACTACGACAAGTACCTCGCATCCAAGACGTCGTCGACTGGGAGCTTCCTGAGCATGATCTTCTCGTGGCGCAGTCCGCATGTGCGCGCGCGACGGAAGCCCGAGCGCGAGAACGACACGTTTGGCAAGTTTAGCTACGTGAGCGACACGACGAACTCGTTCCTCGTCGACGAAGACGAGATGCTCGACTCGGCGTTCACTGGCAGGCGCAGCGTGCAGCTCCAGAACCTGTCGACTGATGCGTAGTACCTGCATATGCAAACAAACGTCCGGCTGTCAGGGCAGCAGCAGGCGACACTGAGTGGCGACGGCGCGTACTGGTGCCATTGAAAGGCGACGCGCGTCTTGAACCGCCACTGCTCGACCCGATACGCCAGCTACGCACGACCACTCACTCACTCACTCACTCACACATCACCATGAGCGCGAGGATATCATAGATGATCGATCACCAATGCCACACTAACTTATCGCGAAAGCTACTCCGGGTCCGTCCGTCTGCTTGTGCGTCTGTCTGTCTGGCGACGGGATCTCGTGATTCCAAGTAGAGTGAAGTGAGCGCGACGCAGTGCGGTCGCTTACGCAAAGCGCTCGTTGAGCGGGCGACTCGCGTGCATGTCCTTGAGGCAGACCATGGCCGAGTTGCGACCGCAGGCGCCCATGACACCGCCGCCAGGGTGCGACCCGGCAGAGCTGAGGTACAGTCCCTTGATCGGCGAGCGGTAGTCCGAGTAGCCAGGGATCGGTCGCATCCAAAAGAGCTGCATCAAGTGTACACATCGTCAGCTTAGTGGAGCCGACGAAGCGACGGACTGCTTCGACAACAGAGACGCACCTGGTCCAAGCCCATGGCGCCATGGAAGATGTTGCCGCGTGGAAGCGAGAAGATCCGCTCGAGGTCTGGTGGCTGCGCGTGCGGCATCAACAGCAAAGCCACACGACTACCATGAGCGCCAGCAACCGCCAGAGAGACTCGAACGTCATACAACACGGTACCGTGAGCATGTCGTAGCCGATGATCGAGTCTTTGAAGCCTGGGGCGAACTGGTCGACGACTGAGAACACTTGGTCTGCGAACTTGGCTTTCTTCCCAGGCGTGTCCCAGCTCCCGTCCTACGAGCAGCAGTCGAGCAAGTGAGCGAGTCAGTCCGAACTACACTCGACCACCTTGTTCACGCTTTGTAGTGTAAGCGCTCGTACCTTGGGCATGTACGGCGTGTACTGGACAAACAGCAGCGCGATGTGTTTGCCTGGTTTGGCCAACGTGTCGAATGTCAGCAAGAGGGTACTATGGCCGCAGCTCAATACGATGGATCACACACATACCTGGCGGCGCAATGGTCGAGTCCAGTGACGTGGGTACGTTCATCTCGATCACTGGTCGTCTCGACGCGTAGCCGTGCTGCACATCCAAGAATGCGTCCTCGATCTGAACGACATTGAGATCGTATCAGACTCTACAGAGTCCATACAGACGAGCAAGAGCGACAGTGTTGACGCGTACCTGTGCCATTGAGTCTTCAAAGTGCGTCGTGCCGCGGTGGTGGCGCATTGGCGTGTTCCCGTCGCCCGTGTTGGGAATGCACGAGAAGTTCGGGAGTCGGTCGAGCGCGACGTTGATCTAGACAGCGAACAGCGCGTGAGCCACATGGACCAAAGCAAGCAGAGGCTGATCCAAAAGCACTCACCTTGGTCGACGCCGACTCGCAGTTCCAGTTCTTCTTGAAGTGCGTCACGACGCGCTCTGGCAGCACGCGCTCGTCCAGGAGATCGAGCATCGTGACGAGCGGACTCGTGTTCGCGAGCACAAAGTCCGACTCGACGACGTCGCCGCTCGCAAGACTCACGCCCTGGACCTTGCCGTCGTGCACATCGATCGACTGGACGGGTGCGTCAGTAAAGATCTCGACGCCAGCTTCGCGAGCCGAGCGCTCGAGCGCTTGCGAAACGCCGCCCATGCCGCCTTTCACGTGGCCCCACATGCCTTTCACGCCATTCACTTCGCCCATGACGTGGTGAAAGAGGATGTACGCAGACCCAGGCGTCGATGGCGACACCTACAGAACAAGAGAGAGCGAACGACATCGTAGCAAGTCAGCCGCAATGCTCATAGACTCACATGGTCACAGACTCTGTTGGAGCCTTCACGTGTGTCTGACTGAACCTTGGCGCCGATGATCGCATCGGTTGCGAGCGTCGCTTTGAGAACGTCAGACTCGAACCACTTGTCGAGGATCTTGCTCGCAGGCGCAGTCATGAACTCGAGAAACGTCGTGAGCTCCTTCCCGAGCTTCCCGGACCGGTACCCGAGCTTCATCATCGACTGGATCGCATCGACGCGGCGACTAATCGTCGAGTTCGTATTGAACACAACGCGCACATCTGGCGGGAGCTGCATTCGCCACAAGCTCGTCAGTCTTCGCACAGGATCACCAGTAGCAGGTCGTCATGACTCGACACAGCCATCGCACCTCATCGATCATCGGAACAAAGAAGTCGACCATTGTCTATCGCCCGTCAAGCAGCAGCAGCAGACGTCAGTCAGTCCGTCTGGCGCTCGTAGCCGACGTCGCTGCGAACGTAGCAGACGCACCTCGAGCATTGCGATGTACTTTGGGTACGCGAGCGCATCTGCTTGCGAGAACTGAGCTGTCAACGCATGATCCGATACACAAACATTCAAGATACGATCGGCTGAGCATCTTCTGTCTGTCTGCAGCAGTGAATGAAAGTGAAGCGAGGGGCTCGCACCAATGCTCTTTTGGTTCTCGACCATGTCGCTCCCGAGGATGAGGCTCCGTCCGTCGAGTGTCGGTGTGAATGACGACGGATCGCGCGGATACACTAGTCACGCGCAAGAGCAGCAGCGCCATGAGCATGATCAAGTACATCAGCGTCGTACGTCATCTCGCTATCACTGGGGCTCACACGACATGAGTGCTCGCTCGCTCGCTCACGCACCTTCGAGTCCGTGGCGATAGAGCTCCAGGTCTTTGATGATCTGCGGTCGGAAGAGCGAGAAGACGTACGACGCGCGCGAGAACTTGAAGCCCGGGATGATCTCCTCGGTGACCGCAGCACCGCCGACCAAGTGACGCTTCTCCAGCACGCACACTTGCTTCCCAGCCTAGTGTTCATTGCATGCGAGTAAGAATCAAGACGGCAAATAGATCCAAAGCATGGGCACATGCAGTGCAGTACCTTTGCAAGATACGCTGCTGCTACGAGTCCATTGTGTCCGCCGCCAACGACGATCGCGTCCCTGCAAGATCGGCAGCACAGGAAGCGAGTGTGAGATGGAAGAGCATGCGGATGTAGCCTCACACCGCACACGCTGGTATGACCATCGCTTGCGCGCTGCGAATGCGGCACCGAGACGCATCGTGCTTGCTCCTGTCGTGTGGGTTTGACAAATGACACCACCACCGAGCTTGAAGAAGCGGGATGGTCATTGCGACGCTCTACAGCGCGCGCAAGAGCTTTACAGCCGACTTGAAATATCGAACGAGCAACAACTCTATGTCCAGATTTGACTATATTGACTTGAATTTGTATGCACTAGTGGCATTTTGATATTACAATTTGTTGCTATACATATTTGATAAGTTGAAGTTGCAGATGCACTGAGGCGTATTGCATCCGACAACATCGTCCAAGCGCTCAGCTCTCGACACCAAAGCACGATGGCCTACGCAATGCACACACCTGCGACGTTCACGGTGCAGCTCGTGCGCATGCACCAGCACCATGCTCCATACAACGGTGCAGCAAGAGCGCCATCTCTGCAAGTGCTGAACAAAGTGTTCTGCATGCGCATCGCCCCAAGTTGCTTGACGCTGGTCGTCGCGAACTCTGTGCCGCGCACACCAGCACACACGCCGTCGATCCTGCGCTACTTTGCGCCTGTACGACCACCAGCGCTGTCCTTGCGATTGCCAATCGCTTCGTCATCCAGCGAGCATAGAGAGACGCGCGTGTGGTTGAGTGTACGCGCAGGACTCGTCACGAGCGTCCGCGTCAAAGGCAGGATGCTCCGAGTCGCGATGCACGATCGCCAGACGCTGCGGTGCGTCTGTGCTCTCAGCATCTCTGTGTGCTTGAGCTGGACTCGGGTTGCTTGCTCACTGGCGTTTGCAGACTGCGAGTGAAAGACGCCGACAGAGCGCTCGAAGCCGCGACAGCGATGATGGAAGCGTGGGGTGCGTCGTGCATTGCCCTCTATGGCATATCAGGCTACAAGCGTCGTCACGCTTGCTTGTATGTATGTGTCTGATCGGTAGGGGTCGAGCCGCTGGTCGAGACAGCTGCTGGGAACGCCGACGTCCACACTGCGACGCCGTCCATGGCGCAGCTAAGCAAGCTCTACGTGCACTGCGCGCAGTTCCGAGCGCTCGTGCACGACCTGCACAACCACATCGAAACGCTTGAAGCAGACAACAATGACGACGAGCACCGAGACGCAGCCATGGCTATCGTCTCGCTCTAGATCCAAAGGGCATTTCCATTTTACTAGCACATGCATGATGCAGTTGGAGGCGCAACAGTGTCCTAGTGCGCAGTGGTCGGCAGCGAGCACGAGTGGCCATCGACCGCGACGCACCAGCAGTGAATACATTAGATCGAGAGAGAATGAGAGCGACGCCGCGTCTCGATGACAGCGACGACATCCGCTTCACGCGCTGTCGTTCTCTTGCTCGACGCAGTGCTTTGCAAGACGCGTCTTGATCGTCTCCATGATCGATAGCATCGCAGTCGTCTCTTCGTGGTCGCGCCGCACGATCGCGACTTGGAGCATCACTGGCAAGTGCATGATCGCGTCTTCCTCTTCCGCTGCTGCGCAGTCGCCGTAGTTCATCTTGTGGTAGTTGATCGCTGCGTCGCGGTACTTCTCGTACAGCTCCATGCTCTCGGCGTCTTCAAAGCCGTACGACGACACCGGTCGGTCCAACTCGCCGCTCCCGCCACCGACACCAGCGTGCGCAGCTGCGTTCTCGAGACACATCGTCTCGTGCGCTTCGCGGATCTGCTCTTCGCCGACGCCGTACGCGAGTGCGAGGATGAGGAAGACCGAGTACTTGCGCTTGAGGTGGTCGGCAAAGAAGTTGAGGACGTCTGGAGCAATGCGCGAGGTGCGCGCGTCGACGCGCTCGATTTCGCGGCGGCTGTTTGCGACAAAAAGCTCGTGCACGCGACTCACTTTCTCGTACACGAGCAGCGCCATGCGCGGGTTCGTTACTTGCGCCACGAGCTTCTCCATTGCGACGATGCGGCGGATCTCGGACTCGGCTTTCTCTTTCTCGCCCGAGAGCACGCGGTTGCACCAGATCTCGCTCTGATGGAGCGTCAAGCGTGAGTCCTGACCTGGCGACACCCACGCTTTCTTCATCACGTCGCGCGTTAGCGACGCGTTTGTGTCGTCACTGTCACTGTTGCTGCTGCCGCCGAGCCGTCTGTGAAGTGCGTTGGCGTCGTGAGCGTGCTGCTCGCACTTCACTTGGAGCACGCGCCGAATCGACTTGGTCCAGAGCTCGAACGTGCTCTGGTTGTACGACGCGAACTCGAGGATGCACCGCGCACTCGCGTTCGGGTTGTTCGAGAGCACGCCGCCGACACGACTGCCAGAGCCAACGACCAAGTGCTGTCGGAGCTCGCCATTGAGCCACTAGCGTCGCATCGTACAGCGTGAGAGACGAACAGGTGAGTTTCTCACTGGTCACGCACACAGTGTATCTGGGCAGCACGAGTAGGCAGATAGCGCGACACGATGCGCACCTCGTCGAGCTCGTCGGTCTCGAGCAGCTTGCGCCGAAACAGTCGAGACGCGCCACTGCTGTTGTACTGCGACGCGTCTGAGGCGCCAGCGTCGACTTTCATTTCGCCAAGCAGCAGCATCTCGTGGAGCTCAATCACCTGCGTGACGTCGCCAAGAGCGAGCGAGTATGAGAGTAATGAGCATACGTCGCTGCGCAAGCGAGCAATGGGCATCGCGTACCTTGTCGGGCTTGAGCCCTTGCTCCCAGCGCTCGCGGCTCTTGAACATGAGCATGTGGTCTTCTTGGAGCGACACAAAGTACGGGACCCACTCGCTGAAGAAAAAGATGTTGCGCTCGAGCACGAGCAGCGTGTCATTCAGCGTTTGCTGCAGAACGCACACACACGTGCGTTAGCTTCACGCTCACACTCTCACATGTACACAGCGACGCATTCACACATTCGTACGTACTTTGTAGATGATTGCAGTCTTGGCGCGTCCGAGCGACTTGGGTGTCCACGGCGTCTCGATCGAGAGCTGCTCGTCCAAGACAATCGACGCGTTGTTGCCATCGTGCGTGAGCTCCTGCACGTGCTCTGGCTGTTGCTGCTGACGCGGCGATGCGCGCTGCTTTTCGTCCAAGAGCGCTTGCTGGTGATTCTTCATCACGATCTGTTTGAGCAACGATGCTGGCGTCTTGCTTTTGCTGCTGTCCTTGTCGCTGATAGTAGCGCTCAGTGCACGTGGCGATGCGGATGCCGTTACGGATGTGGCGTCCTGTGATCCGCGTGGACTCCATGCCGATGGCAGAGATGATCGGTGCTGCTTGGGCGTTGCGCCACTGGCAGAACTGCTACTACTCGCTGCAGCGCTCGAGCGCATCGCGTCGACCGTTGTCTTTGTCATGCTTGCTGCTCTCGAGTCGCTCGCGCACACGTCGTCCGCTGCACGGTCGAGTCGCGCATATGTGCGGGCGTTGGTTCCGCTCGAAGCGGCGCTCAGCTTTTCGCGTCCTCTCGTGCGATACAATCGCCAAGACGATTTGCGCGCGCCAGTGTGTTCGAATCAACAATAGAGAAAGACTTAACACTGTCGAATCACCTGTGAAAAAAGAATGTTGGGTGGCTAGTTTTGCAAGCGCAATATCTGCTTCAAGCTCCGATTTTGCGCATCGCATCGAAACTCGGAGTCGCTTCTCGTGCACACAGACACACACAACGTCGACGACGCACGCGCGCGCGCGTGTGAAGCACCGGAAGCCCTCGCTCGATCGCTCACATCGCCAGCGATGATGCAGTCGCCGCCGCCACCGAAGCTCCAGCCGCGGCGCTCAAAAGAGGACCACCGCCTCGTGGCGTTCCCACCTGTGCGCATGGGGTCGTGGCGCCGCTTCCGCTCAGCGTCGCAGGAGCTCGCAGACATGATGCTCGCACCGGCACCGTCGTCGACAGCTGCGCGCAAGCCAGTCATGAGCGTACGTGCCTGCGTGTATGTGCGATGGATAGCTTGTGTGTGTGCAGCATCACTACTGGTGTTCTGAACGAGCTCGTCGTCCGTGCAACTGGCACGACGTCGCTGCACACGTGCGCGATTGATCCTCCAACGTCGACCGCCACATAGAACTTCCAAGTCAATACGATCGAGATGAAGCAGATCCTGCAGCCGCCGCCACTGCGCAGTCGCAAGACAAAGATCATCTGTGCGATCGGTCCGTCGTGCTGGTCCGTCGAAATGCTCGGTACGTCCTGCTGCACATTTAGGCAGTCTGTCATACACACACGCTCGGTGCTCACACCGTACGATTCTGTCAACTAGGTGAGCTCCTTGACGCTGGAATGAACGTTGCGCGCCTGAACTTTTCACACGGCGACCACGAGATGCACGCGTGGAGTCTCTCGAACCTGCGCAAAGCCGTCGAAGCGCGTCCTGGCTGCCACTGCGCCGTGCTGCTCGACACAAAAGGACCGGAGATCCGCACTGGCGTGCTCCGAGACCACAAGCCGATTCAGCTCGAGGTGCGTCGTATTGATGTGACTGTGTGTGTGGCTCTCTTACTGAGCGCTCACACTCATACACTCGTGCCCTACAGGCAGGACAGGAGCTCGAGATCACGACCGACTACTCGATTGAAGGCGACGCAACGCGCATTGCGTGCTCGTACAAGCACTTGCCGACGTCTGTCTCGCCTGGCTCGAAGATCCTCTGCGACGACGGGAGCTTGGTCATGACGGTGCTCGCCTGCTCTGCTGATGCGATCCGCGTTCGCGTCCTCAACAGCCACGTCTTGGAGGAGAAGAAGAACATGAACCTCCCCGGCGCGGCGATCCAAGTCCCAGGCATCACTGCGAAAGACGAGACCGACCTAAAACACTTTGCGATCCCACAGGCAGTCGACATTGTCTCGGGTTCGTTCGTGCGCTGCGCTGCGAACGTCCGTGCGATCCGCGCGTGTCTCGGTGACCGCGGCCGCCACATTCGCGTGCATGCAAAGATCGAGAGCATCGAAGCACTGCGGAACATTGACGAGATCATCCAAGAAGCCGACGGCGTGCACGTGAGTCGCGGCGACTTGGGCATGGAGTTGTCGCCTGAGCAAGTCTTCTTGGCGCAGAAGATGATCATTCGGAAAGCCAACATCGCTGGCAAACCGGTCGTGACGTCCACGCAGGTCTGTCCTTCTGACTGTATATTGCAGGGAGACTGGGACTCTTTGTTGGCTTGGGTAGCTCATGCTGAGTGTATCGACTCGCTCGCTTGTATGTGTGCTGCTCTAGATGCTCCAGTCGATGACGACGAAGCCGATTCCATCGAATGCCGAATGCACGGACGTTGCGAACGCAGTCTTGGACGGCACAGACGCGATGATGCTCTCGGCTGAGACCGCGAAAGGCATGTACCCAAAGGAAGCCGTGCAGACCATGGCGCGCATTTGCTTGGAAGCGGAAGCGGCGCTCGACTATCCCGAGCTCTACCGCGCTACGCGTGCAGTCGTGCCGCGTCCGTTCAGCATGTGCGAGTCGATCGCGTCCGCAGCAGTCGAGACGTCGATCGACGTGCGCGCGAAGCTCATTGTCTCGTTCACTGAGACGGGCTTCAGCACGAAGTTCCTCGCAAAGTACCGACCAGTCGCTCGGATCCTCGCAGTCACTGCATCTGGGTCGACTGCACGGCAGCTCGCTGGTGTCTCTCGGTGCGTACAGGACTTCATACTTGCTTGCTTGTGTGTGGACACCGTTCGTTGATCCATGTCGCCAAGCTAACCAACACTGTCGTACGGCTGCGCACTCTTTCTGTGATGACTACTGCCGTTCATAGTGGCGTATCAGCACTGCGCGTCGAGTCGATGGTCGGGACCGAGAGTCTCGTGATCAAAGTGATTTCGTACGGCAAGGAGCAGCGCTGGATCGAGAATGGCGACATGGTCGTGCTCATCCACGGCATGACGGACGCAGTCGCAGGCGCGACGAACGTCGTGAAAGTGATTGAAGTGAACGCCCAGGGCTTCAAGAGCCCGACGAACTTTCACTTTAAAGACCTCAAGACCGCCAGTGCGTTCCCGTTCCCAGACGAGTGACTGAATCAGTCAGTCGACGTCCGACAAGGATTCCTCGCACACACAGAGGACGTAGGACGCCTATGGACATGTAAACAGCAAACCTTCCATTTGACTAGCAAAAGCGACTTCGACTCGAGTGAGAGCGAAGAGCTCAGTGACGCGTCGGAGTCTAGGATTATAAGTCTTGTCATGGTCTTGCAACGTATTCGCGCGAGGAATAGCAAACAAGAAAGCACCTGAATGAAGCTGGAGCTCAAGACGATGACGGCGACGAAGAGCAGCGACTTCGACTCGGGTAAGAAAAGAAGCAGTCCTAGAAGCTAGAACACAAAGGCGACGATGGCGCCGTAAGGACGTAAGATGTAGTGGTGGTGGGAACTTGATCAAGACGACAAGTGAATCGGATCGGAGAATGCAATTCGCTGTTGCCGAATGTAGTGTCTTACATGAGTTTAGGCATTTGCATAACGATTATAGTGTAGCTCACATTATTTTTACACAATTTGTCCAAATATGACGTTTGGAACACTATTTGCATGCATGTCACGTTTCCACACACTTTTCCAACAAATCCTCTGTCATCGCGCTCGCGACGACCTGAACATGAGGTGCGTGATCGATCCGATGTCCATGCTCATGACGACGTGAGCTCTTACTCGCTCGCTCTGACCGCTCACGCATATCGCTGTTTGTATGACTTGTGTGTATACACCACGTCACACAACGTGCAACTGCAGTCACGACGCAGAGACTGCGAGCGACGCTGTCCCGCTCGAGCACCTCACACTTGCGCCGTCGCCATGGCAAGACGTGACGCAGGTACGAGCGCTTTCTTGTGCACTTGCACTGCTCTACTCATACAAGAAGCTCACGTATCGTGCATGAACATGTCCTCACAGCTCTTCGCAGCAGCCGCGAAGGAGCTCAAGGTCGGCCAGATGGTCCACTCGCAGGACTTTAACCTCTTTGACTCGATGTCTGCGCTTGAGCTCATGGACCCAAAGATGGACTCGGGCGTGCTCGTGAACGGCGCGCCGCCACAGTCGATCAGCGCGCGTCTTGCAAGCGGTGCCGTGCTGCTCGAGTTCGCGTCTGCGCGCGACGTGCTCGCAACGATCGACGAGCTCTTTCGGCTCGAAGCGGGCTGGATCAACGGCCAGCCGCTGCAGCAGACGCTCCTTACGAGCGTGTACATGCACCGCGACCCGATCAACGCACTCGTCGGTGCGTTCGTCGGCTTCGAGGACTTGCTCACGCGCGCGAATGTGCGCGACGTGCTCGCCCGCAAGCTCACGACGCACTCGATGCGCGAGACGCTGCAGCTCGTGATGGCGACGATCTGTCTCGTGATGCTCAAGACCGACATCATCGTGCGCGACGCTGTCGTGCGTGGCGACATCTACGAAGAAGAGGACTTTTCGCCAGCGAGCGGCTTTGACATTGGGATCCTCGAAGCGCTCTCGAGCGAGAGCGTCCTCACGCTCTTGCGTGTGACTGAGGAGCGACTCGACGCAGTGCTCGCTGAGCAGCAGCAGCGCGCAGCAGCAAGCGCGTCAAAGAAGAAAGCTGCAAAGAAGAAGCACAGCAGTGGCAAGAAAGGAGCAGGAGCGGCAGCGACGCCAGCGACAACTGAGCGCTTTGAAGGACTCCATTCGAACGCGCGTGTTGGGAGTCTCCTCTGTGAAGCGCTGCTGCGCCGCGTGCGGCTTCGACGCATGCTCTTTGAAGCGTTCTTGGGACTCGTAAGCTCTTGAGCTCTCTTGCGTGTATCTGTCGTCTGAGAGTGAGCCACTTGGACTGACTAGCAAACACTGTTGCCATTGTCTCTTGTACATAGGGCACAGTCGAGGCGCCAGTCGACCTCGAGCGCGCACGGACGCAGTTTGAGCAGATCCACGACGCACTGGGCAGCTTCACGACCGAGCAGCTCGAGATGGACCCCGAAGTCTTCAGTGGCAAACCCTTTGGCGTCGACAAGACGATCAGTCGCTTGCTGCTCTCTGGCGCCCCGCCGCGCGAGACGAAGATCCCGTCGCTCGATGACGCAGTTGCGATCCAGCGGCTCTTGATGACGCAGCTCGTGACTGCGTGCAGCCGCGCCGAGTGGTCGTCGATGGAGGACTTGCGCATCTTCCTCGCAGACTTTTCGCGCCAGCAGCCAAACATCATTGCGCGGTCGTACGTCTTGGTACGTTTTGTAATGTTGCGCAGTCTTTGTGTGAAATGCGCTTGTATCAGTATGATGTATTGTGTGCTCACACAAAATGTGCGCACTCTAGCTCTTTCTGTACATGGACAAGAAGATCTACGGCAAATACAGCTTCACTGAGTGGCTGTCGGCTGCAATGGTCGCAAACGGCGTGCCGTCCGTGCTGCTGTCGACGCAAGAGGGTGTCGTGTTTTCCTCGCGCGTGATCGAGACGCTGTACGAGTCGTCGCTCAAGCTCTATCTGTTCAACCGATCGCGCCAGCGCGCGCGCATTGAGTACTTGCTGGAAGAGTGGGCGATCCTGCAGCTCGAAGCCGTTGCGATCGACGACAAGTTTACGACGGAGATGGCGATTCCAGTACGTCCAAATGCGATTGAGTGTGACTGTGTGGCTCGAAGGATACTCATACTCTTTGTGTGTGTGGATGTGCAGAAAGTGTCGTATCCGCGCTACTTCACGGCGTGGACGCTCGAAGAGACCGTGCTCTTGATGATCCACTACGTGCTGCTCGGCATTGAGTTGGATCTGTACGCGCCGTCCGAGTACGGCACGATCTACTGGTACGTTCTTGCAGCAACAGCTCTTGACGTAGCCTCATGAAGGTCCTCACCACCCTTTTGCTATGTCTCCTCACTTAATCACTCAGGTACTTGGACTATCTCCACGGCTCGCGACTCCAGAACCTGAACGTGACGTGGCAGTTTGTTGAAAAGATGAAGCGCGCGATGCCCGCTGGACGAGGCGGACACCGCCCAGCACCAGCAGCAGAGCAAGCACCGAAAGCGACAGCGGACACTTCAGCGTCAGACGACACGGACGCAAAGAGCAAGAAGGCAAAGAGCAAGGCTGCGACGACAGCAGCTCCAGCACCTGCGACTGACTTTGATCCTGCAAAGGCGCGGTTCCTGCGCGAGATCAACTACAACGAGATGCAGCGCAGCGTCATGCGCGCGTACTTCCAGGTACGACACTCGCTCGCTCGTGTTGGTGTCGTGACTGTCGTGTATGACATGAGCGCGGTGGTCATTTGTGACACTGTCTCATTTGCAACAAATTGCACATACAGCTCTTTAGTGCACTTGAGCGCGACGGACTCGTGCAGGTCGTGGCGCCGACGTACAGCTCGACGCGCATTCGGTTTGCGCACCGCTTTGCCGCGTTCAAGTCGATCAGCTTCCCAGCGACGCTCTCGCACGACGACTACACGAAGAACAGTGACTTTTCGCCGTACAAGGTCGAGCTGATCTACAAGTCGGCAGACGAGTGTTTCAAAGTCGCGCGTGCCCATGGCGAAGAGCTCTTGCACAGCGACGCGATCAACGGCAGCAGCACTGCGAGCGGGAAGCAGCGCGTCGTGCACGGCGCCGAGGTCGAAGCGCTCATGAAAGTTGCGATTGCAAACTCGGTCGCGCTCATGCGGCGCGAGCAGTCGAGCGCAAGCAGCAGTCGGTCGAAGAAGACTGGGCACAAGAACGGCGCGGCAGTGGACTCGGCAGCGACCACTTCGCCAGTCAAGACGACGCCGGAGCTGTTTGACTTTAGCGTCCACCCGCACTTTCCAATCGTCGCGTTCCCAGACAAGCGAGCGTAGCGGATGCGAATGTGTGAGGCGCACGATAGAGAGCGCTTGCGAGTACACAGGCAAGCGACAAAGCAATCAGTCAGTCAGATAGGCAATCCATCGCACTGGTTTTGACATGCACCATGGCAGTGTATTGCTTGCTGGAAGGTTGCGCTGCTCTAGTGCAGTGCAGTCGTCGGATGAGTGATTCACTGCTGCTTCTTGCTCTCGACCTCATCCACGTCGTCGTTCGACTGCTCTTGTTGCTGCAATTGCAGCTTTCGCTGCTCTGCCAGTTCCTCTTCTTCGATCTGGTCGATCAGGACTTTGGCTGCGAGCAGCCCGATGAACGCGAGCACGCAGACCGAGATGCTGATCATGACGCCGTAGAAGACCGGGTCACCCACGAGCGCAGCCATGACGACATCTTCCCAGCCTTCTGCTGGTCGCGAGAGGCGCTCTTGCAGACGCTGGTTTGCATCATTAGTATTGCCACCGTCGCTCATCGTTGTCAACGTCGTTGCGATCGTCGTCGTGATCGTCAGGAGCGCCGCTGCTTGATGCGCTTGATGTGCAAGTTCCAACCAGAGCCGCTCTCTCATCCACGTCACAGTCACATACCTCGATTTTTTCACTATTACTACCAGCAGTCACAAGCCGATCCTTCGACCCCGTCATTCACCAAGTCGCTAGGTCCAGCTCACGCACGATGCTCGCTCTTCGCCGCTCGCTCACATCGACTGCGCTGCGCGCGACGCGCACGCTCGGGAACACGCGCGCTGTGCACCTCGAAGCGAACAAGGCGTCTGTGCAGGTGCGACCAAGCACACGCTCTGATCGATGGCGTAACGCGTGTATGATGCAGAGCGAATGGATCTGACAGAGTGAGCGCTTGGACTTGTGTGGATGTCTGCAGGCGCTGATCAAGAACGAGCCGGTGCTCGTGTTCTCGAAGACGCACTGCCCGCACTGCGCGAAAGTGAAGGCGCTGTTCAAGGACCTCGAGACCGACTTTGAGCTCGTGGAGCTCGACGAGCGCCGTACGTCCCACTCGCACACTCTCTGCATTGTTCGCCACTGTTCGCTAGCAGCCGCACACGTATAGCTCTCTCTCACACACTCGCTCGCTCGCTCTTCTCATGCAACAGCGGACGGCGCAGAGATCCAGGCGCTGCTGCTCGACCTCACGAAGCAGCGCACGGTCCCGAACGTGTTCATCAAGGGCCAGCACATTGGCGGCGCGGATGCAACGCTCGCGCTCCACGCGAGCAACAAGCTCGTGCCGCTGCTCCAGTAGACGAACAAGCACAGGCACTGCGCTAGGACCAGAGTCCACTCACTATACATCCTAGCGCTCATATGATCCTCCTATCGCAACTCACTCATCCACACCAAAGCACATGGAGCTACTACTGTATTTGCTGGGAGAGCACACTGCGAAGCTGGCGACCTGCCTACCGATCTGCCTGCGACACCACATGCGCTCACACGGACGTCGTGCCGGCGCAGTCGTCAAAGTCGCCAATAATCATCTCATCTAACGCGCGGCCAGCGCCGACCATCGGGTAGCAGTGCTCGTGCTTCTCAACGAGGAACTCGCCAATGATCGGACCGTCTGCTGCGAGGAACTGCGCCATGGCGTCTGGGAGCGACGCTTCGTCGGCGCACCGGAGCCCTTGGCAGTGCATCGACTCGGCAAACTTGACAAAGTCGGGGTTCTTCATCGCCGTCGCCGAGTACCGCTCGTCGTAGAACAGGTCCTGCCACTGCTTGACCATGCCCTGGAAGTCGTTGTTCAGGATCAGTACCTTCACACCGACGTTGTACTGCGCTGCGGTCGCCATCTCTGTGAGCGTCATCGCGAAGCTCGCGTCGCCGTCAATGTCGACGACAAGCGCGTCAGGGCGAGCGACCTTGGCGCCAATCGCCGCGGGCAAACCAAAGCCCATCGTTCCCAAGCCGCCAGACGTGATGATCGAGTTCGGGCGCGACCAGCGGTAGAACTGCGCGGCCCACATCTGGTGCTGCCCGACGCCAGTCGAGATGATCACGTCGTCGCGGTGCTTCGTCTGCGTGTAGAGCTCTTCAATCACGCGCTGCGCTTTCATCGGCGCGCCGGGCGCAGCAGGGCGGTACCGGAACGGATACCGCGCTTTCCAGCCCTGGACCTTCTTGTGCCACTCGGTCCGGGGCTTGCTCTCAATGTGCGGCAAGAGCTGCTGGAGGTTGTACTTTGTGTCGCCGACGACTGCGACCTGCGGCGTCACGATCTTCCCGATCTGCTTGCCAGCGATCTCAAAGTGGATGATGCCACCGCGTCCTTCTGCCGCAGCGCGCTTTGCCTCTGGCGCAAAGTCCGCAACGCGACCAGTCACGCGGTCGTCAAAGCGCGCGCCGATCGCAACGATCACGTCTGCGTCCTGGATCGCCTTGTTCGCGTACACTGAGCCGTGCATGCCGAGCATGTGGAGACTCAGTGGGTCGCGCTCGTCGAATGCGCCCATGCCCTGGAGTGACGTCGTGACAGGGATGTTGCCCTGACGCGCAAGCGCACGGAGCTCTTCGGACGCGTGGTTCGCACCGGCGCCCGAGTAGATCACGGGCTTCTTCGCTTTGTTGATGAGCTCAATCGCCTTGGCGAGGTTCGCGTCCTGGTTGATGCGGTTCCCGGGGATCTTGGTCTCGCCGTAGTACCCCAAGAGCTGTGGCTCGGTTGTCACAGGCGTTTTGCAGATGCCTGCTGTGATGTCCTTGGGCAAGTCCACGAGCACTGGACCAGGGCGACCAGTCGTTGCGATGTGGAACGCTTCACGGATGTTCCGCGCGAGGTCCTTCACGTTGCGCACTTGGACGTTCCACTTTGTGCACGGCCGCGTGATGCCGAGGATGTCGGCTTCTTGGAACGCGTCGCTCCCGAGCACTGCCGTTGCGACTTGGCCGCTGAACACGACCATTGGCGTGCCGTCCATGAGCGCGTCTTGGAGCGGCGTCACGGTGTTCGTCGCGCCAGGACCCGACGTCACGAGCACGACGCCAGGCTTGCCAGTCGCGCGCGCGTAGCCCTGCGCCATGTGCCCAGCGCCCTGTTCGTGGCGCGTGAGCACAAAGTCAAAGTGTTCGCTCTCGTGGATCGCGTCAAAGACTGGCAAGATCGCGCCGCCTGGGTACCCAAACACGACGTCGACGCCGAGCTCAGCGAGCGTCTCGTGGAAGATCTCTGCGCCACTCTTGCCAATGAACTCGTCCGTGAGCTTTGGCGAGCGCTTGACCTTGTCCGCGTGCTTGCCAGCCGAGAGCGCACGCGTCTGGCCATTGCCACTTGCGAATGCGCTCAGCGACGCCTGGAGCGTGCGCTTGGACAAACGGCGCAGAGTTGTAGCATGTGCAGTCGTGGAGGTGGTGGCGGAAGCGCGGCGAGCAGCAGCAGTGCGCAGCGCGCGAGAGAGGTGGCGTCCGTGCAACATGCTGCGAATCTAGATCTGTGCTCAGGAGCAGCAGCAGCAGTCGGCTCGCGCGAGCTCGGCGTGCACCAGCGGATCATGCGAGGCAGCAAAGCCGCATCCGCTGGTGACTGCTGGGTCGACCTTGCAAACCCGTCCCGGGTCCGCAACACAACGGGTTTCAGCGACGAAACGGGTCTATTCAGCTACAACTTTGTATGTCAGCGGTCCGGGTTGCGATTGACAATTGTCAAACAGATTGGACAAACCCGACCTGCCGTTTTCGAAAACACTTTTGATGCGACTGAATGCGCAAACGACTCGAACGCCACAAGAACTGCGCTCACACGTCACATGCGATTCCTGTGACGTGTGGCGAGCAGCTCGAAAATGCACACGTGAAATTCGCTTCAACCTTGCTCTAATGGCATCACGCTCGACCGCAAGCTTGCTCTGGCATCAGTGCGGCGGCGTTGTCGTCGTCGAGGTGCTCCAGCGGCGCGGCACGACCCCTGCGATCGTCTCCATGCTCGATAGACGTGGCTACTGCAGTCGGTCGAATGCGAAATGTAGCGAGCTCCAACTGCGTGTGATCGTTCGATGCACAGCACGTGAATGCTCGGTCGCGAAGGACTGCATTCGCACTTGCGTGAACATGTGCGGGTGGCAGCCACATTGATGAGATGTTGCTGCTGCTATCCATGAGCTCTTGCCGCCGCCAGATCATGCGGTTCACGTCGAGCTTGTAGACCACATGGGCGTCGTCCTGGCGTGGCGTGTACGACTCGGTCTCGCCGTTCGTTGCGTACGTGAAGCCGCCAAAGACAATGAGTGTCGCGTGCTCGTAGAAGCACTCAAAGAGCATGCGCTCGGTTGGCGCAGTCAACGCCGAGACATGCGAGCTCAAGCGCGGCGTCGACCAGATCATCGTCACTGTGTCGAGGATGTGAACGTCCATAAGACGCGGTGGTCGCTGTAGTGCATGGTGTGCGGGCTTCTTCGCTTGCAGTCGGTAGCCACCGACTACTGCAATGCGCCCACTGTCGAGCGCCACGAGCGCCATGCCGAACCGCGGCGATGGCGCTTTTCCAACTGTGTGCGGACAGATCCACGAGAGTGGTGGCGGCGCTGCGACTCGCGCCTGTGTTGTGCTCGCTGGTACTGCAGCCGATGAGCTGAGCTGGTTCGCGTTGTTGTTCGCTTTCACGAGTACATCGCAGTCCTGTTAGCTTGAGTTGCTGCAAGTCGCCGTGCGCAAGCACTTCAGACTTGCCGCCAAACACAAACACGCTCTCGTCTGTCACGCAGCACGCGTGCCAGTAGCGCTCGAGTATAGTTGCGTCAGTATCGACGTGCATCCAGTGCCACGTAACGAGGTCGAGTGCAACGACATCGTTAAAGAGCTGGCCATTGCGACCGCGTCCACCAATGACTACGAGCGAGCGTGGCTCAACAAAGACAGCAGTGTGGTCGCTCCGTGCGCGCGGGACTCGCCCCGTGCACTCGCAGAACTGCCACACGCCAGTTGCAATGTTGTACGCGTACACAGCGTTTGAGTACGTGTACCGCACGCGCTCGAACTGCATCGGGTCTCTCTGCACAGCTGCAGGCAGGAGCATCGAGACGTCTTGGAGCACGCGACCGCCAAAGACCACGAGCAGCTCGTTTCGAGCAACATTGTCACCGTCGTCAACGTCGTCGTCGTCTTCACCTTCTGGCCGCAGTGCCGAATCTAGCGCTTGCTCATAGCAGCACAACGTGAGTGAGTTGCCTTCGCGCGTACTTGGCACAGAGATCGCACCGAGTGGATCGAACGGCGGCACTTGCAGTGGCGACTGCAAGCAGCTCACATCGACGTCGCTCAACTGGATCTCGTCCACGAACGCTTCAAACGCAAGCGGCACAGACGCATCTCGCTTGCGCTCGTTTGCGTTCGCACGCGCTGCTGCTTCACGCGCTCGCATGTCCTTCTTTTTCTGCCGTAGTGCGATCGCAGCTGCTGCGCGCTCGAGCTCTTGTGCGAGTTGCTGTTCGAGCCGCAGTGCTTCACGAGCATCAGCTGCTTGTCTCTCTTGCTCCCGCAGTTGCTGCTGCTCTTCAGCACTTGCGCTGTCTAAACGCAGTGCTCTCTGTTGGAGCCACTTGGACTTGCGAAACGAGTCACTCGTAGCGCGCTCATCGTCTGGCATTGCGTCAACGCGCTCGACGTACATGCAGCGCTCGGCTTGCGCAGCGAGTGCATCGCGAATGCACTTGCTCATGCTGTTGTGTGAGTATGTGACTCTTCTTCGACGCTTCACACGCAAAGATACTACTTCCTGCAAGTATCAAGACGAAAGAGTTGTTTGTGACAGTTGACAGACGCCGCAACTGGTACGAGCGAGCAAGAGCTCGCTCGGTTGCAAAGTTTGCTCCAAGCAGGAGCGAGTCGCCGATATGCCGAGCAAGAAGACACGACTCAACGCTAAGCAACGCCGCGAGCTCGAGACGAGAGTCGCTGCTTTGAGTGCAGAGCTCGATGCCGTGTACGAAGAACTTGAGGCGCACCTGCTCATGGCACCGAGATCGTGACAGGCACTCAAGCGCTACTTGCTCTTGAGCCAATGTACAGCGTCAGCGACATCGCATTGTTGTTTGGCGTTAGTGAACGAAGCGTCGAGCTCGTGAAGCAACAGCAACAAGACGCTCGGGCGCTACAGCAAGAACAGCAGCAGCAGCAAGAGGAGCGGGTGCTGCAGAAACAGCACGATCGCGTTTGACTTCACCGCTCGACTACGTTGAGTCAGCGCCGCTCGACGACTTCGAGCCACCAGCGACAATGGAGATGCGTGTCTTTGCAGCAGCACATGCACTTGATCAACTACGGAAGCAACTGAGCGCCTGTGCATGCGCAGTGTACGAACTCGAGCAGCAGCAACAACAGTGATCGTGGTGCGTATGATACATTCCGCTTTCGTATGTTCACAGTCCAAGCTCTTCGTGCACACCCACGCATTCACGAACTGCTGAGCGCCGTCGAGCGCATCAAGGAGACTTGCACGCACCTCGGATGTTCACACACATAGCAGTCGTTAGCTCAGTCAGATCACACTCACTCGCAGTTCTATCTGTTTGTCAGTCTGTTCGTTTGTAGCGTGAGCAAAGTCCATGAGTAGTGAGTGAGTGAGCTCTATGCGAGCAGCAATGTGGATACTTCATTGTGGAGTTCGTGACAGTTGACAGTTTGCGCACCACGTCGCACATACAGAGCAAGCAAGACGAGCGAGACCGACAGAGAGCTCAGTTGCTGATTTTGCTCCGAGCAGCAGCAACGAGTCGCTGAGGATGCCGCGCAAGACGTCGCTCGGCAACATCTTGGAGGCGACCGAGTCGTCTGCCACTGCGCCTCCATTGCCACCACAAGTCCAATCAACGCGACTCGTGACAACAGCGAGCTCGCCACCTTCGCCTGCTACAGTAGTCGATGTGCCGCTGAACGTCGAGGGCTTGGTGCTCTCGCGCTCCGTGCGTGGCGCACTCACACCCGAGTCGTATGCGAGTACCACAAGCAAGACTACACGCCAGCGTCGCGCATCGCTTGACGAGACCCAACAGATCGAAGTGCTCCACGAAGTCGACGAAGCCGGGTACTCGGTGCTGCGTCGCCGCGGCTCGAGCGACGATGTGTCCGAGATGCGCGCTGCGACACTAGCAACACCGACAACCGCAGCAACATCGACTGCACGGCGACGACAGCCGAAGCGCAACAAGAGCGCTAGCCACATTAGCGGCACGAGTGGATCGACTTCGAGTGGCACTACACGACGCTCAAGCGAAGCAACTGAGCAGCTTCACTATGGCCAACAGCAGCAGCAGCAGCACCAGTCGCCACCGCAGCAGCACAGACGCTCAAGCAAGAAAGACGCGCGCACGCCGCAGCAGTGGCGTCACGGCACACCGAGTGTATCAAGCGGCGCCTCGACGTCTTCGAGAGCGTCGCATGCAACTGGCGCAACGGCAACGACGACGCGCGAGCGCATGGAGCGCGACGCTGGTATTGCTGTGAGTGGACGGATGAGCCCAGAGCTCGCGAGTCCGTGGCTAACTCCGCCGCCAGTGCCGTCAATGGCATCGCTGACGCTCGCAGCGAATCCAAGCAGCAACAGCAGCAATGCGTCACTGTGGACTGGATCTGCTCGTGCTGTCGGCGCGTCATCGCCGCTCTTGATGACGACGAAGACAAGCGCTGCACCAGCGCGCGTGGAAGCCATGCGAGCAGATGAAGATCCGCACGAAGCGTGGGCAAATGCAGCGAAGCGAGCAGCAAATGCAGCGCCACCAGAGCTGGTCGAGACGACAAACGCGCTCGTAGCAGATGCAGCAATGGTCGCGCCGATCGATGCTGCAGCGCTCGTGTCGACGAGCTTGCCAGTCGCAGCAGTGTCAGCAGCATTGGGATCTGCTGCAACAGCACCAGCGGCGTCATCTCGTGCGCTCGACGACAACGACAACGACGACAAGATGATGTGGCTCGGCTGGGACATTGCAGCAGCAGCAGCAACAGATCAGAGCGATTTGTGAGCGTGAGTGCGTTGTTTTAGTGAGTTGGATTTTGAGTAAAATGTATTGCGTGCGTCGATTTGGTTGTGGGTTTGCAACGAATTATTGGATCCATTAGTGCTTGTCACAACACGCACTTGGTTGTTCGAGTTGACGCTTGTAATCTGCGATTGTAAACGAGTGAAAAGAGTACTTTTTCGAGAAGCGCATGTACCAAATCGCGTTATTAACTGAAACATCAAGTACATGCGCAAAAGAGGTGCACGATTAGAGTCGATATCAGTATGCCTCGTGTCTGAGTTGTGCCAGATGGATTCATACACTTGAAAATCAATGGAGCAAGAGCGCGCACGTAGACGAGATGTCCGCAGCGTGAGAGGCTCCGAACAGACGCTCTGAACACATCTCGCTTGCTCGCAAAGCCTGCCCACCTCACTCACTCACTTTCCGATCGACTACACTACGCGTAGGTGGACAATCACAAGCACACACTCTCGCTCGCGACTAGCTCCAGCTCCAGCGACAGCAGCGACGACGCGCTTCTTCCTTTCTCCTATCGACTGACTGCTGCTGCGATCAGTGACGCACTGCAGCGGATCCGACCTCCAATAGACGCACACAGATAGACACATACCCATACACGAGCGATGTTTGAAGCAGCAATGAGCACGGATCGCTCGGCGCTCGGGCTCCTGCCCGAGGAGACGCACGTGCGCGTCGGCGAGAACGCGCTCGTTGCATCCCTTACGTTTGCGTTCTTCTGGGCGTCGTTCGGTCTCGCGTGGCTCGCATCGAACAAGTACGTGCCCGAGTTCCGCGCATTCCCAGCCGAGCAGAAAGCAGACTGGTGCTCACGGTACGTTTGATTCGTTTGCACTGCATAGTGCGCTTCGTGCGGCAATGATGGCATGCGTCCGCCTCGACATAAGCTCTCACCGACGCACTTGCTCGCTTGTGTGCGCATGTGCAGAGTGAACTCGACGATCCACGCAGTTGCAGTCGTCGTCGGTGTTGCGATTGCGCTCACGTCCATCTCGTGGGACAGCGACTTCATGCCCATGAGCTCCATTCGATCTGCAAGCTTCATCTTCTCTGTCGGTACGTCTCTGCATCTCAGTTTCTCGATAGCCCACTGTGTGTCTGATCATGCGTCTTTGACTATGACTTGCAACGTGCCTTGCAGCGATCGGCTACTTCCTCTGCGACCTCATCATCATCCTCGTCTGGCCCGTGCCCATGCAGTACGTTTTTGTCGTCCACCACGTCGTCGCAGTGTACGTCCCGCCTAGTTCTCTCTCTCTGGCCTGTCATGTGTGGTACTGTCTCGCTTGCCACTTGCACCCACGCACTGACTCTGTATACGCACGCTCATGCACATGTGCTTGCCTCACTAGTGTCCCGTACTTCATCAACAACTTTGTCTCGTGCTGCGCAGCGTCGCAGTACGGACTACTGCTGTTCCTGCTCGTGGAGCTCGCGACGCTGCCGCTCAATGCGCGCGGCTTCATCGAGTCCGTCGGGCGCGAAGACTCGAAGAACCACACGCGGTCGATCTACGTGACGTACGTGATCTGGGCGATCACGCGCACGGCGCTGCCGATCTACCTCGTCTACGTCTTCTGGGTCTACGCGTACCCGCCGGACCGGAACCACGACGTGTGTCTGTACCCGAACCTCGTCGGCGCACACGTCATTGCGCTCTTTTGCGTCGGCGTCTTCTTCTTCGTGCACACGCCAGAGATCATTGCACGCTGGCGCGCAGACGAAGCCATGGAGCACGCACGTACAGGCGGCACGAATGGTGATGATGGTCCGAACGACAGCGACGGTGAAGACGACCCGACTGGCGGCGATCCGCAAAAGTCGTGTGTCGCTGCACTCACGATCTCGCTCTCGCGACGGAACAAGGACGGTGTAGTCGACGACTCGTACGACGACGTCGAGCTCGGCGTGCTCCCACGCAGTGTGCGTGCGTCGTGACTGAAGAGCTCCTTCGCATGAATGTACTCTATTGCGCGACCATTATTATTGTTGTTCCTGAACGCCAATACTTGTTGGATTCCCTTGATTTTATCACACTACAGAGTGCAATCCAAGGATCCGAGGTGTTGTATTTGCAAATGCCATAGTGACAAAAGCCAGGGTTGTTGTCCACCAGCAAGGGGGCTCCAGACAACGCAACAGCACGGAGACAGCATGCGGATCACAGCGGACGTGATCCTGCGCGCGCAGGTGTCGATCAACCCGCTGCGCGAGCGCGAGCTCAACCTGCGAGGTACGCAGTCGCGCGCTTTCGCTGCTACCGCCGCCGCTCGCATCCATCTCGTCTGGCACTCTCTCTCTCCAGTGACTAACCCGCTGCCGCAGGCTTGAAAGCACCGGCGATCGAGAACCTCGGTGTGACCAAGGTGCGCTTGCTTGCGTTTATGGCCATGGCGACACGAGCGAATGACCAAGTCTGCGCAGACAAACTCACAGATCGTACGGTGTCGTGACGCTCTCTCTACTAGGACGGCTTTGACTGCATCGACTTGTCGGACAATGAGATCAAGAAGCTCGAGAACTTCCCGCGCCTGCGCCGCTTGCGCATGCTGCTGCTGCACAACAACCACATTGCAAAGTTCCAGGACAACCTCGCCGAGTCAATTGCGAACCTTGAGTACCTCATCCTCACGGGCAATCGCATTGCGCAGCTCGCAGAGCTCGATCGCCTCGCGTGCTTTACGAAGCTCGATACGCTTGCGCTCGGCGGGAACCCCGTGACGAAACGCAAGTACTACCGCGAGTACGTCATCCACAAGCTCCCGCAGCTCAAGGTGCTCGACTTTAAGAAGATCAAGCCGCACGTACGTTGCTGTGTCTTGTCAGTTGAGGCGACGAATGCCTCTTGTCTGATCGTCATCCACAGACAGAGAGAGACTGACTGCCTCATATGCGACTCACTGACTGACTGACTGCGTACGACAGGACCGCGAAGCCGCAAAGGTGCTCTTCAACTCGCTCGCAGGACAGAAGATCGAGCACGAAGCGCAGCACGAGACCGCGACTGCGGACGCGAGTGTCGCGAGCTCTACACACGGGATCGAAAAGGTGCGAGACGTGCTCTGACGCAAGCGCTCTGTCTACCAGCCCTCGCTCTCTCACACACTTGCGCTTGCTTGCAGGTCTCGATTGCACCATCGCCACCGCCGCCTGCTGCTGTCCCAACGCCACCAGCTCCTTCTGCACCAGTCGCGCCATCATCGCCTGCAAAGACGAGTCCTGTGAAGACACAAGCAGCGCCACTTCCGACGCCAGTCAAGAGCGCACCAGCGAGTGCTGCTGTGGACATGCAGACGCCGCCGCGGACACCAACGAAGACCGACGCAGAGGACGTTGCAATGGAAGACGCAGACAACGAGGACAACGCGCCTGTGGTGCCGTTCACGCCGTCAAAGCCAGTGGAGCAGATGACAGTCGCAGCGCTGCGGGAGGAGCTCAAGCACCGAGGACTCTCGATCAAGGGTCTCAAGGCCGAGCTAGTGCAGCGACTGAAAAACGCGACCGGCGCATAAAGCGCTTTGTAAGTCGTGTGTGCGTGGTCGCGAGACAGTGAGGACGCTGGAGAGCGCACTAGTCACGTGTCCTGCGAGCGTCCTAGAGCGAGCCAGTGTCTTGAATCACCACCATCACCATCCCCACCACGACTGTCACGCGCTGTTGCCACTCGCCCGTCCTCTCTGTCTATCTGTCGACGTTGTGAGACCAAGCAGATCATACAGGACACTGCACGAGAGCAAACGACAAGAGAGAGAACAAGGAGACGAAGCACACGCGAGCGCAATCTGCACATGTCTACACAGGAGTGCGCGTGCGCATTAGTACGGCGCTGAGCTCCGACTGAGGCTCTCGGCGCGGTCGCGACGGGACTGCGCGACTTTCGTGAACGCGCCGTTCTCGTATTTGTACATGAGCGGCACGCCTGACAAGTCCCACACACATGCGAGAGCAACACTGTGAGCCAACTGTCCATCGATCGATCAAACCATCGACACTCTTCTTGTAAGACGCACCTGTTGGTGCGAGCAAGAGGCACCGCTCTGGCGCGCTCTTCTCGAGCTTCATCTGCTCATTGAACTCGCGCTCGTCCATGTTGTCCAAGTACTTGACGAGCGTGCGGATCACAAAGCCGTGGCTCGAGAGCAGCACGTTCCGACCTGCTTGCAAATGCGGCAGGATGAAGTCTTCGAAGAACGGGATCGCGCGCGCGTGCACATCCGCACACGACTCGCCGTTCACGCCAGGGAACTTGGTGTTGTAGTCGTTCCGGATCTTCCGGATCTGCTCTTTGTCAAAGAGCACCGTGTGCTTCGTCGACGGCACGCCCTGCAAGTCCCCAAAGTTGCGCTCATTCAGCGCAGGCGAGATGTACACAGGCGTGATCTACGATTGCACACGCCACACACACACAAGTCACAAGACAAAAAATTGCAACAACTGAGCACGACAAACAAGTATACACGCAAACAAGCAAGTATACACATTGAAACGTACAAACTCGTAGGGGTTCTCGTCGTTCACACCTTCGAACGCTGGGAACTCGAGCGGCGACTTGTGCTCGACCACTGGCGTCTTCTTGCTCGAGTGCACGCTCAGTGCGAGCGACACTGTCGAGCGCGCGCGGTCCATCTGAGAGCAGAACACGACGTCGACCGGCGTGAACTCGAGGCGCTTGCCCGCTTCAAACGCCTCTTGGATGCCGATGTCGCTCAGCGGGATGTCGATCGACCCAGCGTATCGCCAGAGCTCATCTGGGCTCTGTGGCTTGCGGTTCCACACGCTCTGGCCGTGACGCAATAGAATGAGCATCCCAAAGCTCGTGCGCGCGTGGTCGTCGCTCGCACCACCAGTGCTGCTGCTGTTTGAGGACGGTGCTGGTTTTGTAGCCGAGAGCGGCGCCAAGTGCGTCGACCACTTGGGGTCGCACTCGCTCCGTTTCTCCCAGTGCGTCACGTGCGCGTGCGGGAGCGTGTACCGCCGCTCAGCCGGGTCGACGCCGACCGAGTTGCAGCACTCGCCGTCGGCGCAGTCGCACGCTTTCGTGCTGTCGCGACGCGTGCGGCGCTCGTTCAAGATGCGCTCGAGCATCACGCCGAGCGCAGTCGTGAGCAGCAGCGTTGACGCTGCGAGGAGCACCTTCATCGCTCACTCTCCTTCTGCTTCCTCTTGAGCTCTTGGGCTCCTGCTTTGAGTCTGCGAGTGTTTGTGGCAGAGCACTCCTGTTACTTAATTTGGCTGATAGTGATAAAATCAAGTGTGTACCACAAAAGGGATCGATGTGCCACTCGAAATGAACCAGAGGTCAGCTTGACTTGACTTGCGATCCTCCGATGCGCCAATGACCTAGCTCCATGGACTGCGTCCTCCTCATGGACTTGCGTCTTCACTTTGCTCGAGTCAAAGTCGCTAGCGATACGATTTCGCACGAATAGCCCAGTCCTATGACCACCAAGTCAAACAGAACCCGTGTCTGCGACTGGCACGAGCTCTTCGCGTTCATTCGTTCGAACGCGCTCTTTCACCAGCACCATGCAGCTCAACTCACGCTCTCATCCGCTCGCTCTCTCTCGTTTGCTATTTCTCTCGCTCACTTGCTCTCGCTCACTCTCTTGCGACTAATCCACTGTCTCTGTTTGTTGCTTGCTCTTCGACCAGACGCAGATTCACATTCACAGTCGCATGGCATTGCATGACTCCTGCTCGTGCGACTACTGCGCGCGTGTGTCAAATGGGTCGGTCGCAGCTCGTCAAGCGTCTTGTTTCCGCTTCTTCGGTCGCGACGTGAGCGCGTCCGCTGGTGGCTCGTCCTCTCCTTTTCGTCGACCGCCGGCGACGCTCCGCCGCTGCCAGTGTACCAAACACACAGAGTTACAGTTTCTGTTAACAGTTAGCGAACCCACGCACACCCCACGCACACGTACACTGCACCTCGCACACTATTGTATTGCATACCTGCTGCTGCTGCTGCGCCTTGTGCTCGTCGTCGTCTTCGTGCGCGAGTATTGCCAAGCGCCGGCGGTTCTCGTGCTTGTTGTGGATCTTGTACCCAAACACGCGCGGGACGTACAGCAACGTGGACGGCGCCGGCTCCAGTTCGCGGTATGTCATGAAGAACAGGTGCGGGAACGTCGTGCCAAAGTACGCGCCATCGACTGCAAATACACAATCAAGTCCGCACAAGAGCATAAGTGCGCAAGCCAAACACACTACATATACAGCAATACAAAACAGAATAGAGTGAGACGCACTCGCAGGGGCTTGGTAGTCCACGACTGGAGTGTACAGGTCGCGGCATTTGGGGCAGAACACCTTGAGCTCCGACTTTTTCCACTCGTCGTGCAGACCCGCCTGTGTATGTCATACAGCCATACATCAGTCTCTAGACACACTGGCAGCAGTCTGTTCATGAGCAGCAGCGGCGAGCGTACCGGCACGACTTGCTGGCCGTCGCATAGTGCGCGAGGGCAGACCCCAAAGTCTCCTTCCTTGTACTTCTTGAGCTGTCATGACGACACACATTCATACAGACAGGTGAGCTACAGGCACAAGAGCACTAGGCACACAGTGCATGACTGAGCAAGTGAGAGCGTGGAAAGCACCGCACCATGGCGTCGAGACCGTGGGCTGTGATGATGTAGCGCGCGTGGATGAGACCGTAGAGCTCAGCCGCGTACGCAGGGACGTCTTCATCGTACGGAATGTCTAGAGAAGTCCCGATCCATCAGCAGCGTCACGCCACATACACACAAGTGAGCTCGACTGAACAAGTCAACCTGACATCACGACCGAGAGAGAGAGAGACACACACACATCCAGACGCAAGCAGCAGCAGTAACAGGTATGGACGCACCTGTCATATCGAGGATGATGTTGAGCGCATCTTGGTAGTTGGGCACGAGCGCGCGCAAGCCGTAGAGGTTGAACGAGTCCTCGATGTAGCTCTGCGCGACTTCGCAAAAGTGCTCGTTGCCGGCGAGCGAGCAAAACCACTGGACCCACTTCTCGTCCTCCTCTTCGTAGTCCGACATCGTCGTCGATGGAGGCAACGAGTCGCTAGAGATCACGCGTAGACGCGAGTCGTAGTGCTTGGAACGCAGTGGCAGCGACAGCGACGCCTTTGTCGTCCAGCTCGTACAGCTCGTACAGCTTGCTGCTGCTTTCGCAGACCAACCAGCAGACTTCTTTTTTCGCTCCCTCCCCTCTCTCCCTTTTGCTGGTGAGAGAATTGACTTCCTGAGCGTCAAATTGTACTGATTGTAGTCCAGGTAGTCACTTTATTTTCGCACTATCGCGTTTCGAACTGTGCGAATCAACATTCAAGCACACATCACACGATTCTCTCTCCAGTCTGTTTGCTCCTACAAAAAGCGTCGTGCTGTTGTGGACACTCACTCACACTCACCGGTTCTCTTGATACGGCGCAAAGCCCACGAGCTCGTGGAGCGCTGCGAGCACGGTCTTGACGTAGTGCATCGCGCTTTCTGTTGTCTCGCCGCAGAAGCGCACGATCACACCATTCGCACCGAGTGGACTCGCGGATGCAATCACCCCTGGGAACTCGTTCTGCGACGGCAAGCGACCTTGCGGCGTGATCTCGTACGCATTGTGCAGTCGCTTGCGCGAGCTCAGCTCCAGCAGCAAGTCGGTAATGCGCTGCAAACGCGCACCGAGCACGACGAGCAAGCCAAGGACGTGCGTCCCGTACATGCGCTCGCGCAAACTCGCCTCTTCTTCATCTGTCCGTCCGTCCGTCCAAGCATCCAGCGTCCCAGACACATCGACGTCAGCTCCAAGCGTCTAGTACACAGTGTACATGGCGTACAGTCTAACGAACAAGTGAGCGAGTGAGCAAACGCACCGGCAAGGCGCACGCGGTCCGTCAGCAGCCGCAAGCCGCCGACGTAGATCTCCGCTGTGTTGTCGTACTCGCTAAAGTCCCAGTGCTCGTGCACCTCCGTGCGATTGTCGCGCACTGCGCCAGTCGAGACGAAGTTGCGCTTCCGACCGCTCGTGAGCCAGTCGACAAACACGAGGTTCGCGTCGGCACCGAGGTGGAACACTTGCTTCTGCTGGTACTTGGCGCGCTCAAAGCACGTGACTGGGTCTGGGAGGAACGCGAGCGTTGCATTGCTCTCGACGCGCAGTGCGAACGACTGCAGCACGTACTCGTCGGCGCTGTCGGCTTTGAACACTTTCGTTGTCGCTTGCGTCGTGAGGACGACTGGCAAGAGAGAGAGTCACACGCAGCAAAGACATGTTCATGACCTGTCAGCTGACGCTTGAGTGGCTTGACCTGTCAGTCAGTCAATCAGTCTTGTATCAACACACTGCGCACCGGTAGTGTCGGCTCCGACGCTGCAGTCGATGTCGATCGAGTCGCCACCTACGAGTCCACCGCCGTAGCCGAGCACATACTGCGTCGTTGCAGCAACATGAACATGAACATGAACATGAACATGAACATGGCCAATGTCGGGACGTTCCTATCGAGGCTGTCCACGTGTGTGTGTGTGTCAATGACGATCGCAATGCAGGCGCACGCACCGTGATGAACGTGTCAAAGCCCTGGCGCACTGTGCCGCGCGGGTGGAGGAACTTGAGCGGGTACGTTGCATACACGTGCGTCGCAGCCGTCTTGCCCTCGACGCACTCGTACTTGAGCTCGCCGCGCGCAGCGTTGTGTCTGCGTGCTGATCGCAGAGAGGCGGAGTCGGTGATCGCGCTGGCGTGCTGTTGCACTGGACCGTTCGCTGCGAGCAGCTCCATTGCCATTGACAAAGCGTGCGCACACACACACACACACACGAGCACGATCAAGTGAGGACCGCGTTGCGTAATGCTTGTCAAGCTGAAGATGGTGCCGTTTCTATCCCTCGCTTTTGTCACTACTATTCGCAATCCTGGCACGCAGCTACAATAGTGACAAAATCAAGAGAGTTGATTGCACTCGGTGTGGTCAACACCATGTGTTCTTGTGCAAATGGACCATTTGCGTTTTGCATATTCGTATTCCCATAGTTGTATAGAAACATCAAGTTAATTGTGCGAATTGAAAATGTGTGTACGTCCGTACTTTAGCGGAGACGCACCTCCACCTCTGACTTTGATCAGTCGACGCTTGCATCCGCTGACAGCCGACGACGCGAGCAAGAGCAACAGCAACAGCGACTCGACCAGCCAGAGCGCAGCGAGCGAGTGCGTGACTGCCGTCAGATTCACTCACTCTTGTGAGCGCCACTATCGATCCACCGCCTGCCTCACGGACGCACACACGCACGCGCGCGCTCCGAACAACAAGCAGCAACAGGAGCAGGTGCCAGTTCCACTTCCGCGTCTTCCACGCAAACAAGCAAGGCAGCAGCGCACAACAGGCTGCTGCGCTGGACACACACGCACACGCACACCACACACTCCATAACGTCATCTTCCACCACCACCAACAAGAGCGATGAGTGTCGCGCACGATGACGCTGCAGCAGCGACCACAAAGCGCACACTGCGCTGCGACGTAGCTGCCCTCCCACTCGCAATGGACGAGCAGCCGCGCACGCGCTCGCCACTTGCGTCGCCGTCGCCATCGACGTCGTGGATCTCGCTCTCCGACCTCGATAGCGTCCCGCCAGCGCTGTCTGCATCAATGTGCAAGCTCACAACTAGTGCGTCGTCGTCGTCGTCGCTCTCGACTGCGCTCGACATGGCAGCGTACGCGCCGCAGCACATGGCGCCGACGAGTCCGAGCGTCTCACACGACGTCGCACTCGACGAGCGCACGCGGCGGTACTCAATGGCGTCGTCGACTGGTGGCGTCACGCTTGAAGACGACATCCGGTCGATCGGCGAGCAGATGAAGCGCGTGCTCGCGTTCTGCGACCTCCAGTCGCAGAACCCGATCCGGTTGCAAGCGAAGATCAACGACTTGCAGGAGCAGCTCCAGCTCGCGATCAAAGAGAAGAACTACTGGATGAAGCGGTGCAAAGAGATGGCGAGCAGTCGGAGCTCAAAGAACGAGTTTGCGATCCGCGAGTGCGACGAAGACGACGACGACGACGCTGTGGACGTTCGTACGTACTGCTGCCTTCTCTAGTCCATTGCCGCCGTATCGTGTGAGTAGAAGACGGTCAACTGACTGACACTATGTGTCTGTTGCTATGGCTCGACAGCGCTCACGAAGAAGAAGATGCGGCGCCGGACGAACTCGGAGCTCATTCTCATTGCTGATACGTGGGGCTCACCAGGCGAAGGCATTGTGAACGAAGAGACGATCGATAGCGACTCGTCGTCGTCGTCGTCGTCGACATCGTCGCTCGAGACGTTCAACATGACGCGCTCGCCGTTCCGCTTGCTCCAGTGCTCGGACGAGCAGTGCGAAGTGTTTACGCCAATGAACCGGAGCATCCGCACGCAGCACCGCGCGCGGAACAACGTGCAGTTCATGTGGGACGAACCGCCCAAGGCTGTGCTCATTATCAAGAAGCCGAACGACACGGACGTGACGCAGGCGCTCGTGCGCTTTACGCACTGGCTCCTCCATGACAAGCGCCTCGCTGTCTACCTCGAGCCCGTCGTGCATGACGAGCTTGCGATCCCACAGACCAAGACGTGGACATCGGACGACGACTGGGACGAGTGCCAAACGAATATTGACTTTGTGATCGCACTCGGCGGCGACGGCACGGTCCTCTGGGTCTCGTCCATGTTCAAGCGGAGCGTGCCACCGGTGATCTCGTTCGCTATGGGCTCGCTCGGCTTCCTCACGCCATTTGAAGTCGGCGGGTACATTGGTACGTCTCGCTGTTGTAGACACTTTAGTATCCCTCTCTATTATGATTGTACTGACAGTGTGATCATTGTATTATCGTGATTTGTATGGCAGAACACCTGACAAACGTGATCAATGGCGGCTTTTACATGTCGTTGCGCTCGCGTCTCGTTGGCTCAATCCAGCGCAAGAACCGCGACGCAGAGCCCATGCCGTCGCTCCATGCGCTCAATGAGATCGTGATTGACCGCGGCCCGTCGGCTGCGCTCGTGGAGCTCAACTGCTACTGCGACGGACTCGAGATCACAAAGATCGCTGCCGACGGTATCATCATTGCAACGCCAACTGGCTCAACTGCGTACTCGCTCTCGGCCGGTGGCTCCATGACGCATCCGTCCGTGCCGACGATGCTCTTTACGCCCATCTGTCCGCACACGCTGTCGTTCCGGCCGCTGCTCTTCCACGACAGCGCAGCGCTCAAGATCGAGTTTCCCATGACGAGCCGCGCCGCGAGTGCGTACGTGTCGTTTGACGGCAAGAACCGCGTGCAGCTCGAGCGCGGGGACTGCATCACAGTGCGCGTGTCATCGTTCCCCGTGCCATCGATCTGCCGCGAGAACGAGAACCAGGACTGGTTCGAGTCCATGATCACGAACCTCAACTGGAACCAGCGCCGCGCGCAGAAGCCCTGGGCAGTCCCAACGTGAGTCTATGACGGAGTGTCGTATGACGTGAGTGAGTATGAGTGCTGCTGCTGCGTTGAGATCAGGGCACAGACAGCAGCAGACACGAAAGCGATCGAGTCGCACGTGTGTAGCGACAGCAGGACATGTGGATGTGGATGGATGTACTATAAACTTTGAGGGTCCGCGACTTGGACCCGCTTCGTGTGTTCGTTCGTACTCGCCTCTCTCATGCGCTCGTCGGCTCTGACTCGCGTGGTGCTGCTGCCTGATAGAGCCATCCGACACGTGTGCGTGTCAGTGAGCATCCACACACAGACACGTTCATGAGGCACCGCCACGATTCTCTCTCTCGCGCGCGCACCTTTCGAACAGCAGACGCTGCGGGGACACCGAGCTCAATCTGCCGCTGCATGAGCGCAGTCTTGTCGCTCTCGACCTCGGACAGTCGCGCGAGCACGTGCTGCAGCTCAGCGGCGTGGTCGTGCTGCAGCTGTTGCAGCTGTGCTGCTTGGACGCTCGTTTGCGCAGCAAGCGCCTTGAGTCGCTCGTGCACATCGAGGCACTTGCGCTTGTACGCATCGCGTTTCTAATGACCGAGCGACCAAGTGGAGAGATGTCAGACGTGGGGATGCGAATGGCAACTCTGGCGATCCATCCAGTCGCTCGCTCCACCGTTTGCGTCTTGCTGAGCTCTCGCAGCGCTTTCGACAGCGCGACGCGCGTCTCGTGCTTCAGCGCGGCCTTTTGACTGCGAAAGTCTGCCTCGAGCGTCGTGAGCTTGCGCTGTGGACAGTGTAAAGACCCATTGAGTAAGTGAGGACGCACACGTACACTTGCGATACTGAAGACGCACCTGCAGCTCGCGCGTCGCACTTGCGTGGCTCTCTTTCTCTTTCTCGAGCTTCTCAGTGAGCAGTGCAAAGTCCTGCTCAACGTACTTGAGCTAGTGCGAGTGCGAGTGCGAGTGCTGCGTCAGTTCAAAGACGCTTCACGATGAAAGCAGGGACAGTCAGGCAAGTAGACACCAAGCGGATCGCGACTCAACCTTGGACTCCATCTGCTCCTTCTCGAGCTGAACGTCTTCTTGGAACTGAATCACTTCACTAGAGGATACACTCAAGCAGTAGATCAGCAGTCTGCTCTTGTAAGCGGATACAAGAGCATCACACCTACACACGCACCGATGCTTGGTCTGGAGCGTTCGGTAGTCGCTCTCGACTTCTTTCAGCTTTGTCCGGAGCATCATGCACTCGGTCTTCATGCGCGCGAGCTAATACCCACAGACAGCCACACAAGTGGTCGACGACACTTGTCAGCAACGACACTCGCACACTCGTCAAGGCGCTGCAGACGCAAGGACCGTCGCCCCAGCTCTTGCGACGCGTTCTGCTTCCCGACATAGTGCTCCTTCTCGGCTTCGAGCGTCTGGACCATCTTCTGCGCGCTCTCGCTCTCGACCTGGAGCTTGTGGATCGACTCTTCTGCGTCGAGCTGCGCTTGCCGCAGCGCGTCTTCAGTGCGCGCGACCTGCTTCTCCAGCTCGCTTATGCGACTTCGGTACTTCTCGACTTCGTCTCCGGGCGTCTTGAGGAGCGCAGCGTACTCGGCCGCGCTCACTTCGTTCTCTTTTGCAAGCGCCGAGTCTGCTGACGCCTTTTGAACGAGCGCTTCGGCAGCCTGGAGCTTGAGCGTGAGCCCATTCACACGATCCTACACGATGACATGGCGGCTCAGACACGGAGGCGACGGCTGGGAGCTCCTTAGCCAGACAGACACGCAAGCGTACCTTGAGCGCTGCCTGCTCCTTCTCCCACGCTACTCGCTCGTCTCGAAGCCTGTCCGTGCGATTGCCACAGCCACACAGACGTCATGGAGCTGCTACCAGTCGACACCTCCACCACAGACGCGCAAGAGCTCTCTCACTTGGCCGTGACTGCGTTGTGCTGCTGAGCACCATCGCGTCTTTCTGCTTGATCTGGTCTCGGAGACTCTCGCACTCGCCGATCGTGTCCTGGAGCTTGGACTGCGCAGTGTCCCACTTTGATCGGTACGCTGCGCACTCGTCCTTGAGCTTGAGCATCTGCCGCGTGAGCGCTTTCGTATCGAGCTCCATCGCTGTGGTCCTTGCAAGTTCGTCTGCGAGCCGAATCGCACTCTCGCTCTTCTCGCTCTCGAATCGCTCGTGTACGCGCATGAGCTCATCGCGAGCGTCCTAGATCGCCATCGCATGAACATGAACATGAGCATGAACAGTGCCGAATGCTCAGTCGTGACGGCAACGAACGCACTCGGAGCTCTTCGTGAAGTAGCTTGATCTCGATTGCTGCTGCTTGCTTCTGGTGCTCGAGCGGGCGCAGCGCGCCAGCGTGTGTCGCGTCCGTGGCGCGCTCTTCTGCGTCCTGGAGCTTCTTCTTCAGATCAGCGACGTGCATCTCGTACGTCGCTTGGACGCACTCGATCTCGTTTGCCTAGCCACAAGAGATGAGTCACAGTGATCCGAACTGAGCTACGTCATGGTCTCTCTCATCCTTTAGCACACACACAAGAGCACGAGCGTATGAGCTACCTGGTCGATCTGGTACTGCTCGTACTCGGTCTTGACGATCTCGTACTCGCGCCGGAGGTTGAACGTAAACTGCCGGTGCTTCTCGATCTCGTCCTGCAAGCTCTCGACGCGCTGCTGGTGCGGTCCCTCGAGCTCCTCTTGGATCTTGAATCGGAGCTGCTCGAGGTCCTTTGGCGGCGCAAACTTCTTCTGGAGACTCTCGAACGCGCGCGCTTTGACTTCGAGCTGTCGCTTCCACTTTGCAATCAGCTCTTCGTGCTTCTTGTCCGACTCGATCTAGCAGCAGGCGTCGTGTGTACAGATGAACAGTTCGTGATGCAAGGCACTGGATGTATGAGGTAGCAGTGACTCACATACACACTACAGACCTTTTGCTCAGTCTCCTGCACCAGCGCGAGCTGGAGCTTGTCGCAGCGCTCATGCAGGCGCTTCACTTCGTCGCGGAGCTGTCGTCGCAGCAGCAGATGTATCATGCAATGCGAGGCTTTGTGAGTCCTGCAATGCATCCAACAGGCATGCGTTGCGTCACGCAAAGGATGCGACGACGCACTGCACCTTGTTGTTGTTGAGCTGGAGCCCATCGCGCTCGCGCTGCAGGGACTGGCTGAGCGCTGCAGTCTTCTGTAGGTCTGTGTTGAGCTGCACGATCTGCTGCAAGAGATCGTCGTAGCGCGACGGTGCACTCGTGTGCACAGGCGGCTCCATCATTGCTGTCGTCAGCAGCAGCAGGAGCGAGTCGTGAATGGGTTCGTGTGTCGTTTGGCGATGTTGTACTGTGCTTATTGGTTTAGTAGTTCAGGGCGGCACAATTGCATTGAAGTCGTTTGTGTGACCCACATCGACAGATCCCACCACGTGGCCCAGAAAGCAGTCTGGCGCGTGCCACACAGAACCTCGCCACCAACTCTCCACACCAACCAAACCAATCAACCGAGTCGATTTGAAACGACACACACAGCCACAGCAGTCAGTCAATCAGCCAGTCGCTCGCGCACGCCGCTCGTTCGTTCGTTCCTGCATCGGCACGCACTCACTCGATAGCTCAATCCATCTATCTATCGATCCATTGATCACCATGGCTGGCCCACAGAAGCGAAAGTGCGTACGCGATTGTGTGTACGATGCAATGCACTCGACTCTAATGGAGCAATCGCACGGTGCTCACACACAGACGCTCGATCTCTCTCTTGCTCATGTGTTTGCAGGCTCAGCACACCTGCTGCAACAAAGAGCTCCAAGTATGAAAAGGCTGCGATGAAGCAGGAGCCGCGCAGCAGCAACAAGGCGCAGCTCTTTGACTCGGACGACGAACAGGATGTCAAGGAAGAAGACGAGAGCGACAACGACGATGACGATGAGGAGGACGAGGAGAACGACGACGACGAGGATGCAGAAGGCTTCTCGGACTCGAACAAGAACTGGCTCAAGCTCAAGAACCGCAACGGAAGCGACAATGACGACGACGAGGACGACGATGGAGACGGTGACGATGACGACGAGTTTGAGCTCGACATTGAGCGCAAGGCGCGTCTGTTGGACGATGAAGAGGCGCTGCAGGCCGAAGAAGCTGACGAAGAGATGCGTCTGAACATCGCCAACAACGAGCCGTACCATTTGCAGGACGAAGACGAGATGGGCGAAGAAGAGGCGTCGGACCCTGCGGAGATCTACCAGCGCATCAAAGACGTGATTGAAGTGCTCGCGCAGTTCAAAGACCGCCGTGAACCGGGTCGCTCGCGCGTCGACTACGTCGAGACGCTGTCAAAGGACATTGCAAACTACTTTGGGTACAACCGCGAGCTGATCGACATGTTCATGAAGATGTTCTCGCCAGCCGAGTGCCTCGAGTTTGTCGAAGCGAACGAGCAGCCGCGGCCGCTCGTGATCCGCACGAACACGCTCAAGACGCGCCGTCGCGACCTCGCCCAGGCGCTCATTCAGCGCGGTGTGAACCTCGATCCGCTCGCCAAGTGGTCGAAAGTCGGTCTCAAGATCTACGACTCACCAGTGCCAATTGGTGCGACGCCTGAGTACCTCGCTGGGCACTACATGCTCCAGTCGGCGTCGTCGATCTGCGCGGTCATGGCGCTCGCACCGCAGCTGAACGAGCGCGTGCTCGACATGGCGTGTGCTCCTGGCGGCAAGACGACGTACATTGCGCAGCTCATGAAGAACACCGGCTCGATCATTGCGAATGACCTGAAGAAGCAGCGGCTCAAGGCCACGGTCGCCAACTTGCACCGCCTCGGTGTCAAGAACACGTCGGTCTCGTGCTACGACGGCCGCAAAGTCCCGAGTCTCTTCCGCGGCTTTGACCGCGTGCTCTTGGACGCACCGTGCACGGGCATGGGTGTGATTGCGCGCGACCCGTCGATCAAGACGCAGAAGACCGAGAAAGACGTGCTCCGTCTCGCGCACTTGCAGAAAGAGCTCTTGCTCGCTGCGATTGACGCTGTGGACGCCAAGTCCAAGACCGGCGGCTACATCCTCTACTCGACGTGCTCAGTCATGGTCGAAGAGAACGAGTCGGTCGTTGACTACGCACTCCGGAAGCGCTGCGTGAAGCTCGTTGAGACGGGCTTGGACCACGGCAAAGCCGGTTTTACGCGCTACCAGCAGCAGCGTTTCCACCCATCGGTTGCATTGACGCGCCGGTTTTACCCGCACGTGCACAACATGGACGGTTTTTACGTGGCCAAGTTCAAGAAGTACGCCAACACGACACCTGAAGAGGTCGAGGAGCAGAACAAGACGATCGACGAGCGTGAAGAGGAAGAGGAGGAGGCGAACTTGACCAAGAAACAGAAGAAGCGCGCGGCAAAGGCGATCGCGCAGGCAGCTGCCGATGTCGATGCGCACGTTGAGCAAGATGTTGCAAGCGACGATGACAATGATGCACCAGCGCCTGCGTCGGAGCGCCCAGCAAAGAAGCAGAAGAGCAACAAGGACGCGGGGAAGAAGCACAAGGGCGCTGCACCAGCCGCTGCTGCTGCTGGTGGCAAGAAGAACAAGAAGGGCGGGAATGCGCGCCGACCGCGAAAGAACTAGAGGCCTCTTTGCGCGTTCAGTCCGTCTCACACTCTTTGCATAGTGACGGCGACTGCGTGTGTGTTTGCGTCTTGCGCATACAAACACGCACGTGTCCTCACATAATACACGATCATCATATCCCATCGATTGATAGTGTGCGTGTGACTGGAGGCGCTAGTTGTGGCGAAAGAACTTGAGACTCACCCAGTTGGCGTAGAACGCGAGGAACGAGACTGGGATCGTCAGCGGCAGCAAGTAGCAGTAGTACACGTCGTTCTCGATCGTGCGGAGGATGCCGCTGCTGCTCCTGTGCGTCGCAATAGTTGCTGTATCGATGGTTGGAGCGACTGCATGCGCAGTGCTGCTGCTGCTTGGAGCTGCACTGTCGTCGATGTAGCGCAAGAGCTTGGAGAAGAACATCATGTACCTTTGTGAAGCAAATAGCCGAGCAAGAAGTGAGCAAGTGAGTGTGTGTAAGCGTGTGTGTGCGTGAGAACGCAAGTGCACGTGACTCGCTAGTGCACCACCAGTAGCGTGCTCAAGCAAAGGCGAGCAAGCGAGCGCGAGGTACACCGATAGTCAAGGCCATATATACGCAGCAGACGCACATGGAGAAGATAAACGCAAGCGCTGCGCCGAGTACGATCACGTAGCCCCAGACTTGGCTCGTCGAGCCTGCACGCTTCGCATTGGCGCCTGCTGCGGTTCTTGTTGCCATGTTGGCTTTTTCGTGAGCGTCAACAGCATGACTTTCACTACCTGGGTTTTGTCACTATCAATCAAAAATCAAGAGATGCAAGCGTCAACTGTTGGTAGTCGAAGCAAGCGCGTTCGAGCAGCGAGTGTGCTGCTACATGTAGTGCAGCGAGATGAGAAGCCAGTTCGCAGGAGCCAACCAGTCGTCAGCACCAAGCTCCAAGTAACAAGCACCAAGGCGAGCAAGTGAGCAAGTGAGCGAGTGAGCGAATGAATGAA